>CM077456.1:308773-486273 GCA_039654765.1 Mylopharyngodon piceus | reverse complement strand
ACGGAATGAAATAGAAAGAGTTATTGCAACTTTTTCTCACAATTCTGAGAGAAAAAAAAGTCAAAATTGCAAGTTATAAACTCACAATTTTTAAAAATAAAGTCAGAATTGTGAGATAAAAAGTTACGATGACCTTTTTTGTTTTTTATTCTATGGTGGAAACAAGCTTCCAGGCTTCATTTTCTTTATGCATATTATAATTTCTTCTTTCCTTTGACTTTAGGGTGAAATATGCAAGTTTTAATGAGATTTGCCAAATTATTTTCCACACCTACTGCTCAAACTCCTGAAGTTGAGTGTGTTTGTGCTGCAGTCATGAATGATTCTGTTGAGGAGAGTGAGCTGCTGTCAATCAGACACCGTTTTCACCTGCTGGACCAGAAAACAGCTGAAAAATCACACTGAAGGAGGAACACGAGACACAGAAGATTCTTTCACACCAGAGAACACCTTAGAAACAGCACTGAAAACATTCAAACACCCGTCTGTGGCAGTAAAAATCTAGTTAATACTGCTGGTTCATGTCTCAGTTTGAGTCTATGAGCTCCTACAACACTATCACTGCGTCTTACCTAAAGTCATCCGCATACATGACCTCCGCTCCCCTCGGATTGATCGCTATACGAGCTGTGACGAGAGAGCGGAGAGGAGAGCGCTAAAGGTCATGTGACTCTCGGCTCATCCGCTGCTAAAGGGATTGAGAGAGCGTGAGTGACAGGACGGTCCATTGACTGCTGCTGCTTTCATATCGAGATCCGTTTGGTTGCATGTAAAATGACCTGCAGCGTAAACTGAAAATACAACTAAAACCATAAAAAGCATATAATAAAATAAAATATAGCTGCAAACAGCAATTATCGGGGCAATTGTAAGATATTACATATTATGTAGCAAGCCTGTAAACAACCAAATCAGAGAAGAAAAAGACCATTTTCTGCCATTTCAGGTCATTTACCATAGAAATATTGTGCTTTTGATACCTTTTTAACAGTTATAGCGCCACCTATGGTCCAATCTCCATAAAAGTTTGAATGCTTCTTTAGAATCATATGTCGCATGTGCTCACCTAATTTTTTGTTTTTGTTCAGGATTTAAAGGCTTTTGGGTACACTTGGCCAAGCCCGTTTTCTAAATGATTCTGTTATAGCTATCCAAAGAGCAAAAGTAGGTTTTTTAAATAATCTCAAATACTTTTTGATGGACAGCAGTGGTCCTAGACGCAAAGTTGTTCAAAATGAGCAGATCTAACATATGATATGAATATTGTGAGTATGTGCGAAACATTGCATGATATACAATCATATACAACCAAGTAAAATGTGATAGCGCCCCCGGTGGCCGATTTCTTTCAAATTTCTCACAGACCTCCAGGACCGCGAGTCAAAGAGGCACAGCAAGTTTCGTTCCAATCTACCTCTGTTAACCTTGTCTAATAGGTGCTCAAAATTCATTGGCTGATGGCGGCCGTGTTTTTTGAGATATGCAAATGTCCTCATACACAATCATGGAATCTTGGACAAAGACACTGCATGCCAATTTTCAAGTCAATCGGATTGACTGTATGTAGCTATAACCATTTTCATGTCTTTTTTCATTTTATAGCGCCACCAAGTGGCCAGTCACCACGTCCTTTTTCACACGACCTCAGACTGAGCCCATAGATAGGTGTACCGAGTTTGGTGAAATTATTTCTTTCCGTTCAAGTTTTTAGTAAAAGTGGCCACGCCCACTTCGAACATTTTGAAGAACCTAGGACTAGTTCGCAAAAGTAGGTTTTTCAAAAAATCCAAAATATCTGAAAATTTGGTTCATCAAATTTATGTTTACCCTAACCCATCCCTCAAAGTTTCAAGTCTCTGCGACTCACGGTTTGGTCTGCCCAAGCACTTTTAGGGCAAAATGTTGATCTTTGAAAATCCTAACAATTAAAATAGAGTTTCAGCGCTACACGCTTGAACCCCTAAAAAAATGTATTTGCCAAGGCAACATTTCTCATTTTCATTTAGTTTAAATAAAAATAAATCTATATAAACATAAAAAGAAAAATATTAAATTGACAAAAACAAAATTACTAAAACTTTATTTAAAATGAAAATGAAAACAGAAAATGTATTTAAAAAAGCAAATTCAAAATATTTGTCCATATTTGTTTTTATTATGATATTTTCTTGAATATTTTTTCTAATATAACATCTGATATAATAGTAAAGCTCAGTGTTTGTGTGCGTCCTGTGGTACAGCAGATGATTTAATGTTTCCCATGATGCAGCGCTGCGTGTCTGTGTGAGTCAGCAGTTCAAACAGAGCCGTGACCGCTGTGATCCTCAACACTACACAGACACGCGCCGCCGCCGCCGCTGGGAAATGATCAGAAGGATCAGACAATAGGGCACAATACTGCTTTTACTCTTTTGGTGTATTGTTTGTCTCCTACTATACAGTAGGGAAGTATTTGATTTCGGACGCAGCGAATATTTGTGCTGACAAATGAAGGAATGTGATGATGAGTGTGTGTAAAGTGCTTTGTGTTGCAACAACCACAACTTTATGTAGGAAGATTGCACTTTTTGTATTATTCTCATATTTTTAAATGTGATTTTAAATGTTCATTTTGTGTTCATTTAGTAGAAAAAGCAGCAAATTAAGAGCCACGTTACATGTAACTCAATACATTTTTTAAACAAAAAATAGAAATATGTAGGAAAATGCATCATCAGATTAACCAAAATATTGACTAATCACACACAGCAGGAGTGGAGAATGAGCAGAACGGTGTGATCATGACAAACTGAACCTAATCAAAGATGATCTTATATACAGTTAAACTCACAAAGAAACGTCAGGCTCATGTTTCACACCAAAATCAAAAGACAAGATAACTAATTATATTTTGCTCAAAGAAAATTAAGCCTATCATTATTTTTCATTACAATGAAGCACCCTGACAGACTCTGATGTTTCTTTATGCTGTTTTCAAAAGGACACTCTATTATCACACCTTATATGTTACATTTGATATTATGAACATGGTAAAAGTCATGATTCAGTTTCAGATTCTCCTCAGAGTGAGATAGACTGCCTCTAGTGGACGAGCCACACACACACACACACACACACACACTAATCAGTAGTGTTTATTAAATCAACCATCACTCATATAAATACTGATCGTGATGAAAGCTCCATCCACAGACCAGAAGATCTCAAACATTTAGGAAGAAAACACCTAGCAACCACACAGAACACCCTAGCAACCACACAACAATGCCCTAACAACCACACAGAATACCAAATCATACTCATCTTACTGTTATTAGTTTGTATCAGTAAATGAAGAGATGTCATTCAGTGTGGAGTACCACAAGGCTCAGTACTAGGACCGTTGCTTTTCACCCTCTACATGCTACCCTTGGGAGATATCAATGGACTAGTAATTTCCTATTACTTAATTCTGGAGAAAAACAAACAAAAAAAAAACATGTTTTAATTTCACACACACACACACTCTCTCTCTCTCTCTCTCTCTCTCTCACACACACTTTAGGTTTGTGCATGTTTAGAGACGGCCCGAGACTGTTATATGATTATTATAAAGCTGACAGATGCTATTTTTAACAGCAGCAGAGTCTGAGCCAAAGCCAGAGATGATTTTATGTTGCGTAACGCAGGGAAAATTCACTCTACTTCACAGAAAACTAGACAAAGTCTAGACAAAGTCTAATCTAAGTTTAGTCAAAGTAAAGTCTGTCAAGAGAAACTTTAAACAACGTCTTGATGACGTCTCACCCGAAACAGTTTCAAGACTAAGGAATCATCATCTTAATTATTCTGGTTCATTAATGCTTCCATTCTTTTAGTATTTTTGTGTATAATGCATTATAAAGGTATTCATAATATAATGCATTATATCTTTTATAAATAAATAAATAATAAATATAATAAATACATAAATAAAGTTAAAATTGGTGTTTTAAATCATGTGTTTTAATACTTTCTAAAGCTGTGTTCAGTGCTGATCAATCATCTTTATCAATGAACACGAGCACAGCTGCGCGCGTACCCTCGTTACCATGACAACAGCTGCTCTCCGCCGCGCTGACCACGCCCTCCGCGACACGTCACAGCGCTGCTGAGGCGAACGATGATGATGTCTCCATTTTACATCGTTTCTTTCGCTGTATTTTCAAACAATTATAAGAAACGCGTCCCTCCCTTCGCAGTCTGTCACATCTATAAGCCTCTATAAGCCATCAAGACTAATCAGTACACTATATTGATGATGGCCGCGGGTGAATGTGTCGCCTCAGGTGGACACGCCGGCTGACTGGAATGATGCTTCAAAACCTCCTCAAATCCGAATAATTTTAACCAATAACTCAAATATATTGACAATATGTCGACATATAAAACAGTACATCCACCCCAAAACATCCCGTCACATAATCTGCTGCAGCATTTGCGCCGTTAATAATAACGGATAATAACGGACGCTGCGCGTGAGGACGAGCGCTTACCTCATATTTTCTTCTTTTTCTTCGTTATAAGTAAACGTGGAATAATGTCAACGCAGTCTTTCGATCCCCCGTGTGTACTAATCACACACCGCTTAGTCTTTAAAGACGAATATCCCCGGAATATCTGTAAAAAATCGCCGATGCTACGAAAGCCAGTCGCGGATGCGGAGGAAAAAATGCGACAGAGGAAAATGTGGCCGGTTCTGTGTTGCGTCCGAAACGTTTTCTCGTGTTTTCGTGTTTTTCTCGCCGTGTTGAGATCGTGTCCTCACGTCCATCTCACAGAGATCGCGCCCGTTCTCCGGTTACGGGCAGCGGCGCTTCAGAGTCCGTCAGCCGCTCACTGACTCACCGATTCTGCCCACTGGCGCCCTCAGATACACCCGGAACATTCAAACACGAACAACGCGACGATCACTAGAGCTCAAACATCCAGCGGGAAGATAAAGGTTTAAACCCACACGATTTATCATCATCATCACTTTAGAGCCCAGAGTCACACCAGCGGGTTGATATTGTAGGCTATATAGTGTACTAAACGACAAACTAGCCTACTGCTTAGGGAGAGTTAGGGTTATATATACATGTACACTTTACAGCAAGGTTTCATTTGTTAACAATAGTTAAAATACACTAACAATGAACAATACTTCTGCATTTATTAATGGGTCAATGACGTGACGGGTCATTTTTTTGTTCAAAGGCCTTAATAATAATAAAAAACAAAGATATGACATCCAAAGTATGTAAGGTAGTACAACTAGATCTTTTTTATTGAATCCAGAAGGTTTTAATTATATTTTGCTACATATAAAGGTATTTTAAAGATTTTGAAGTGTCAAAAAGTCATTCGGTTTAACCGTCCAAATATCTTAAAATGTAATAAATGTATATATTTTTTATTCTGGCATGATTTTATAACATCATATATCAACATAGTGCAAAATGGTATTAAAATTATGTGTGGAAGTCGTTGCTTTGTTATGAGAAAGAATGTCCGGAAAAATGAATTTCATTGATGTCATTCGGAGTAACCAATATAAAGGGATCATTTTGGATCAAGTCATGCGGTCAGTATCATGTGACAGGATGTGACATCATTCAGACACCTGCAAAGGACCACATGGTCGTGAAGCAAAGTAACTAACTCTCTCTTAACTATTTGAAAAATTCATGTTTTCACTTGCTCATATGCATGTCCCGAAACATCAGGTCATTCGGTACAACCGCTATAAAACATGGAAAATGTTGTAATATTTTAAAAACTTGTACTAAATATAAAATGTTTGATTGTCCTTTTTGTAGCTAGCTAGATATCAGCCTGTTAGCATTGTTTGAAAATATCATCATTCGGTAAAACCGAAATTTTGGTTAAATTGAATGACTTTTTTGGTGATAAATTTTGTCCATCTTGTAAAAAATGACAAAAGCAGTGTTAATTGATTATAAAAACCACATAATCTCATTGTTAACACTTAATAAAACTCAATTATGTTCTTTTACACTTTTAAAAACCTTATTCGTCAATGACCTAATATTGGTTAGTTAATTTCAACATTTACTAGCTAATACATTATTTAATGCACTGTGCTAATATGAACAAACCTTGAACAATTAGCTATATTTTTAACAACATTAACAAAGATTAATAAATGCTTTAAAAAAATACACATTGCTCCTTGTTAGTTCATGGTAACTAACAAATGCAATAAAGTTGAATCAAAATTGTCAATTCTTGTGTTTTTATGGAATATTTCAGTGTTTATTATAAATGATTTATCCGGCACATCATTGTTTTTAAAGTGATACTGGCGTGAGGGCGGGGCAACCTGTCACTCACACGAGATCCACCAATAGCAAATCACAACCATCCAATCAATTCCCCACAGACAAAATCAAGCCCCGCCCTACATTTGCTCTTGTTTGAGAAGTGTTTCTCTCGGATATACGTCAAAATAGAGAAGAAAAGACCAGCGCGACTTATGTTTAATCGGTGTTGAACAGGTTTCACTGTATTAGTGAGGACATTCATGTGGACCTCACAAGGGAACCCGTATACACACACACACACACACACACACACACACGTCTATGTTTACGTGAGTGTGATGGGATCTTCCTGAATTGGTTTATATGAAGCCACCTAATATAAACACCAGATTTCAGTCTCTGTTTAGGTTTTTGGCTATTTTTGGATGGATTTGTTCATCAAGAAAAGTGACGCTCAGCTTTCTCAATGTCATCTTATGTAATGAAAGATATATTCTGGGCCAGACAGGATCTGAATGAGGTAAAATTCAGCTGAATTCTCTCACTGAACCAGCAGATGGCAGTCAGGAACTCACAGTCTGTTTATAATCTGGCAGTAAATGTTTATAGTTCACAGAATTAGAATCAAACATAGTATGAATGAGATTTTATTGTAATTCTGCACCAAAAACTAATGAATCAGCCGCATTCTTCACTCTCTAACCCAAACAACACTAACATCATTGAATCAGAGCTTCACTGAAACGGGCCGAATGTTTGTGTGATGTGAGTCTTCACTTCAGTAACAGATCTGGAAGTATTGACTGGGTGATTTGACGGGACTCTTGTAGTTTTGACACGAGCTCTTCTGGACGAGTGCGGTGAACGCTGGGCTTCTGACATCTACAGCTTTACTCTGTTCCGCGGCTGTTTTCGACATCACCGCCGGCGTCTCAGTTGACCCAGTCCTTCTTGACAGCGGCCTCAGATATATCTGCATAGTCACTAAGTGAAGGGGGCAGATGGAGGAAGAGGAGATGAGGAAGAGGGATAAACAGAGAAAGAAAGCATTAAGAGACAGATGATCATCTAAATCTGTATTCTGTAATCTGTTTCTGAGTCAATAAATCATCAAAACGTGTTTTTGTCTCACCCTGATTCACTATGGTAAGCTTATTATAGTGTGCTGGAATTTATTTTCAAGGAAGTAGCGTGTCTGTTAATGGGTAAAACTACAGTAACGTCTTCAGATCGTCAGCTTGAGATCCTTTCCATCTAAACTGGTATATCTCTAGCAGTGAATGTTTTAAGAGCAGTATGACAATCATATTCATCCACAACCAAAACAATGTTCTTCCGCAAAATGCATGCAGTTTTGTTTTTAACCACTAGAGAGACAAAAGTTACATAGTGAACCTTTAAATGAATAATTATCATTTAATGTTTTGGTATGAGACATACCTTTGCAGTGAGTGACACGCCTGGAGCCTGAAGGACAGAAACAGAGAGAGATAAAATAATAATAATAATATAATTTATTATGAAGCAAGTGCCTTATGGTTACCAAATAAAAAAATATTTATATAATATTATTTTAAATAATATTATATAAAAACGCAAATATATTAAAGAAAATGTAGTTTTTAGTTAATATTAATTAATATTTAGATTTTTTTAAAAATATTTTTATATTTAATAATTATTTTTATTTTTGAATATAAATTTATATTTTTAAATGCATATATAATTATTTTTATATTTAATAATATTTTAATTAAACATATTTTATATTTTTTATATTTTCTCATATTTCTTAAAGTTTTAGTAATTTAGTAAATGTTTTTATGGTTTGAGTTTTAGTTAAATATAATAACCCAGCAAAGTACAGATCATTTCAAAGAGTGATAAACAAGAAAATAACAGAATCAACTATGCAAACTTCATCAGATATGAGACAAATTCAGATTTAATACAATAGTATTGAATACCATAGTGTCATTTTATTCAGCTGGAATTCATGAAACTATTGTTTTAGTTTAAGACTATTTCACAAGAAAATAACACATATAACATGTAATAATTCCTCATGATGTGATTCTCTCACCTGTTACACTTGCACTTGTTTGCTTTGGTTTGCTGTGTGAAAGAGAGAGAGAGACGTTAGTTATTCATCTCTGCGGGATCTTCTACATGTGCTGCTCTTTTACTCACGTCTCCAGCAGTTTCCTGCAGCTGCTGCTGGTCGTCCGAGCTTTAGCGCTCGCCGTGTCTTTGACGCTCACGGCAGACGTCCTGCAGGGAGAGAGAGAGAGAGAGAGAGAGAGAGAGAGGGAGAGAGAGAGAGGCGTCAGTGATCTCTGAACACACACACTGCTCTGAAACAGAAGAACAGCGTCAGCACCTCGGGCTGCAGGTCCTGGAGGAAGGTGTAGAGGGCAGTGTGGAGCTGGAGCTCTTCTTCAGAGACACGGGACGCACCGCCGCCGCTGAACACAACACATGTCGAGAGATGAGCTCACACACACACACACACACACACACACACGATGTTTACATACTGGAGTAATCTTGAGTACTATAGTTGAGTGTTATTTTGGGGAATTTGTACTTAAGTCAGTGTAGGTATCATTGACAAACTATTACAGTTTTTTTAATATATTTTTCATTTTCATTTTATTAATTTTGTTGTGTTTTTTGTTATTTTAAATATATATATATACATTCGGACATAAACACGGAAGCCTTCACTGTGTTACTGCGTCACCTGCGTAAGGATAATGACAGGGAAGAGAAGAGATTGTTGAATAAAATCGTTATTTTTGTTTTGTTTTTGCGCACAAAAAGTATTCTCGTCTCTTCATAACATTAAGGTTGAACCACTGCAGTCACTTCGACTGTTTTAACGATGTCTTTAGTACCTTTCTGGACCTTGAAAGTGTTGATTATATTGCTGTCTATGGACGAGTCATAAACCTCTCGGATTTCATCAAAAATATCTTAATTTGTGTTCTGAAGATGAACGAAGGTGTGGAACGACATGAGGGCGAGGAATTAATGACAGAAATTTCATTTTTGGGTGAACTAACACTTTAAAGCTGTATTTTTTTTTTGATATTTCACTCAGGTATGTTTTTGTCTAGACTCTTGGAGTCAAAGTTTCCCTCAGTATCCACCCTTTCTCTTCGGCTGTGTGTGTTTGACCTTTGACCGGAGCTCTGGCCGTCTGCTCCTCGGAGATGTTGAGTCTCTTCAGCACGTCGGCCATCGCCATCTTCAGCAGCTGGATCTCATCGTCCTGCATCTGGACACGCTGCTCCAGGTACGTGAGGCGGTCGCTGACCTCCAGACCGCTGTGAGGAGAGATCCGCTCATCTGACCACACATCAACAACCAGAAACAATCACAATCCTGCAAGTCATCACACTGCAATAAATCATGTTCTTCCTCAGTGTTTCTGTCGTTTTCCAACACAAATATCATCAAAATTAAGTGAGTTTGTGCTTAAAGGGGTGGTTTATTATGATTTTGCTGTTTAAGGACTACAACAAACGGCTGCTAGGGACTACAACGAGCTTCTTCCCGGGTTGGTGACATCACAAACCCTAACATTTACATAAACCCCACCCCCGAGAACACACAACAAAGGGGGCGGGGCCATGTTGGGCTGCTTTAGAGAAGAGGAAGAGTTGTTGTAGTAGAGTGTTGTTGACATGCCGTCATTTTACGCCGGACTGCTTCACAAACGAGGGTCAATTCAACACAAAAGATTAACATGACGGCACATGCTAGTGGATGAGTTGAATCAACTCCACAGCAACTACATAAATTTATCCACTAACCATTCAGAAACGTCTAAAAGTTGTAACTTCTTCCTGAGTCTCTCCATCAGTGTCGACTCCGGTTTGAACAATGTAAGGCTGAACACCGTTACTGACAATCCTCATTTTGGCTGCGTGAGATTCTCCAGCTTTGTTGTTGTTGAGCTGTTAAAGCTCCGCCCTCTTCTGGAAAGCGGAGCTCATTTGCATTTAAAGGGACACACACAAAAACGGCGTGTTTTTGCTCACACCCAAATAGGGGCAAATTTGACAAGCTATAATAAATGATCTGTGGGGTATTTTGAGCTGAAACTTCTCAAACACATTCTGGAGACACCAGAGACTTATATTACATCTTGTGAAAGGGGCGTTATAGGTGCACTTTAAAACAAAAACAAATATCTGCCAATGGAGTCAGAAAAATAATCTTGTTTTCTCCAGGAATTAAGATTTTTCTGACTCCATTAGCAGATATTTGTTCTTGTTTTAAGCACAAACTCACTTCATTTTGATCAATTTTTCAGTCATTTCTCTTCTCCAGTAAATGTATCTTGATTTAAGAATGTTTGTGATAAAAACAGACAGAAACACTGAGGAAGAACATCATGTTTTTCAGTGAAAACAGCAAAAGTCTCCATTTGCTCCTCATTAAAGAGATTATGATTTTTCTATTTTCTTATGTTTTGCCACGAGTTTGAGTTTTTATTTGACAAAAAAGTCTTTTGTCAAGGATGACAGAATAAAATCAGAAATTTATTTCCATTGTGGTCCCTGATGATGCTATTATTGAATTTTATTAATTTGCTGTCTTCAATCTCTAGGGTTCTTGACTCTTCTTGATCCCTTGTCTTAAATTATCACATAATACTCTCATGTTTAATGGGTTATTTCAATTTTTCATAGTGATAAAGGATATTTACAAGCGGTTTAATTCATAAAATGTAATAGAAAATGAATGAATTAAAACTAAATCCATCAAGTGATCCCATGATGGGATGATTCGGTTCCATACAGAAGCGTTTCTTCTTCTCTAGAGCGGATGTCTGTCCTCATGATGGAGTGTGTTTGTGTCCTCATATGGAGGTGTGGATTATAATCGGCCATAATCCACTTCAGAAAGGAATTAAGACTAGCAAATCCCAGCGGATCCATCCTGACCTTCCCTCCACAACAGACACAATGACTGTGTCACAGAGAAGAGATTCTTCAGGAAAAACAGCTCATATCTCACCAAAACTCAAGAGAAGGAAATTATCATTATCACTCATAATCTCTCATTCTGTCACAATCATATATTTATTCTTTTCATCACAGATTATTTTCTTCACCACACATGAAATCATTTTAGGATCTGTTGACACTGAAAATAATTAAAATACAATACAATGTTCAAGTATATAGCACAATTTAAAAACAAACCGAAGGTGACCAAAGTTCTGTACAAAATATAATATATTGTAATATATTACAATAATATAATTAACATATTAACATATTATATTATGTTTTTGTATTGTGACATTATAATCATGATTAAACACATTTTGCCCACAAATTACAAATAATGCATCACAAAAATCTGTTCCTTGTTAATGTACGTGTGTCGGGATGTTTTCTTTGTAATTATCATTACCGCAATAAAACTATTTTTTTATTTTATTTAATAATAATTTCTACAATAAGCTTAATTTTAGGGTGAAATATTAACTGAGCACGTTCTTGACAGTTTTGCTGAGATTTAGAGCAGAATAAGAGCAATTTTTTATACAAATATGACCAATAAAAACAGAATATTTAACAGATATTTACGTCTCCAGCAGAAGGTTGACTGATAAAACATGAGATGATCTACAGATCACTGCAAATTCATTTCAAATATCTGAACCTTCATCAAATAAAACCACATTAGATCTTCAGTCTAGTTTTCTGACAGTCTTCCTGCAGTATAAATAGATTCTAAGAGATATTTTGAACATTTTCACTTAATTTAAGCATAAAAAACAAGAGAAAAGCATCTTCACTGCAAAAACATGATGTTCTTCCTCAGTGTTTCTGTCTTGTTTTCCAGCACAAATATCTAAACATTCTTAAATCAAGAAACATTTACTGGAGATGAGAAATGACTGAAGATATTAAGTCTTGTTTAAATGAAAAATTGATCAAAATGAAGTGAGTTTGTGCTTAAAACAAGAACAAATATCTGCCAGAAAAATGATCAGACACACACTGAGAAACACTGAGGAAGAACATCATTTCTTGTGATGAAGTTGATCTTCACTGACCGATCATGAAGTCGGTGTCCGGCGGCAGAAGACACTCGCTGCTGAATCCGTCGGTCTGTGGAGATCGTCCGGCCCCCGTCCCGTCAGAGCGCTCCATCAGCACATCCATCGCCTCCATCATCAGCCTGAGAGTGATCCAGAGATGAACACACACTGCTTCTCTCCATAATCCTCACACACACACACACACACACAGATGATGATGTCATGACGGATCAAGCGCTCGTGTGCCGCTGACAGAAGTGTGTGTTCAGAATCATGTTCTTCAGCAGAGTCCAGGAAAACACCCTCAACACAAGAGAAATAAGAACATTTGAGAGAATCTGTATGAACAGAAGTGGTTCGGCTTCATCACTGATCGAGACTGTTTAAATATTCTGCAAACACTCACTTACAGTATCGTAGAAAGGGTCTCAACATCAGAGAGTGTTTTTCATTAGACAGCAAATGTCGTTTAAAGACAAACACTGAAGAAATCTGGTGTAGAAACAAGTTTTCACAAAAATAAAAATTTACAAAGAAAATGGCAAGTACTGAATTAATAGTTTGTTTTATGTACAACTTGAGAACTGGTTCAGGTTCAGTCGTTAGATGGTCATTAATTAGTCTGAGATGTGCTGATGTATCAGTAACACTCATCAGAGCGCCGTATGTTCATTAGCTCAGAGTTTAATGAACTCATAATCTCTCAATCTGTCAGTGCTGCACATTCACAATCATACAGTCAAATATAATTATTATCACAGATTATTTTCTTCATCACTCATGAAATAACGGCTTGAATCATCAGTTCTGGGTGATTCTATGAAATCAGTTATATTTGGCCAATACATATCTGCGTACACACAAAATTATATTAAATCCTGATGATATTAAAAATAAGGATTATATTAACATTTCTAAATGATGCCTACGCTCTAAAAAATGCTGGATTAAAAACAACTCAAGTTGGGTTAAAAAAAAATGGACAAACCCAGCGATTGGGTTGTTTTGACCCAGAGATTGGGTTGTTTTGACCCAGCGATTGGGTTGTTTTGATCCAGAGATTGGGTTGTTTTGATCCAGAGATTGGGTTGTTTTGATCCAGCGATTGGGTTGTTTTGACCCAGCGATTGCGTTGTTTTGACCCAGAGATTGGGTTGTTTTAAACCAGCGAATAGCTTGTTTTAACCCAGCGATTGGGTTGTTTTGACCCAGCGATTGGGTTGTTTTGACCCAGAGATTGGGTTGTTTTAACCCAGCGAATAGCTTGTTTTAACCCAGCGAATGGGTTGTTTTAACCCAGCGAATGGGTTGTTTTGACCCAGAGATTGGGTTGTTTTGACCCAGCGATTGGGTTGTTTTAACCCAGCGAATGGGTTGTTTTGACCCAGAGATTGGGTTGTTTTGACCCAGCGATTGGGTTGTTTTGACCCAGCGAATGGGTTGTTTTGACCCAGGGATTGGGTTGTTTTGACCCAGAGATTGGGTTGTTTTGACCCAGCGATTGGGTTGTTTTAACCCAGAGATTGGGTTGTTTTAACCCAGCGATTGGGTTGTTTTAACCCAGAGATTGGGTTGTTTTGACCCAGCGATTGGGTTGTTTTAACCCAGCGAATGGGTTGTTTTAACCCAGCGATTGGGTTGTTTTAACCCAGCGAATGGGTTGTTTTAACCCAGAGATTGGGTTGTTTTGACCCAGAGATTGGGTTGTTTTAACCCAACGATTGGGTTGTTTTGACCCAGAGATTGGGTTGTTTTAACCCAACGAATGGGTTGTTTTGACCCAGCGAATGGGTTGTTTTGACCCAGAGATTGGGTTGTTTTAACCCAACGAATGGGTTGTTTTGACCCAGAGATTGGGTTAAATGTTTGATCAACCTGCTGGGTAGTTTTATTTAACTCAACTATTGTTTAAAAATTACTGTATTTCTAGCTTTCTAGAAATTAACATTTATTAATATGTTTAATAACAAACAATAAACATTATTAAATTTCTTATTAATAAATCTTCACCTTTTGATTATTATTGTTGCCTCTAGTAATTATGTGTCTGATTTTTAATTTCCAACATATTTTGGGTTCATTTTAAGCTAGAAATACAGTAATTTTTAAACAATAGTTGAGTTAAATAAAACTACCCAACATGTTGGGCAAACATTTAACCCAACCGCTGGGTTTGTCCAGTTTCAACCAAACTTGGGTTGTTTTTAATCCAGCATTTTTAGAGTGTAAGCTCTTTTTTATATTGAACCTCGATTGTTGGAAAATAATGTGTATGAATGTATGATTTTACTAGACAAGATTTTGAAACACTTCCATATTTAATTTTTTACATTTTTACCTGGACAATAAATTATATAATTATGTCAATAATCCACTGTAATAAAAGTTTTTGTACTGAGAGCTGCAGTTTTCTGATGATTTCTGATGAATATTTCACACAGTGAATGGATGATTTTCCGGTTATTCTTCGTCTCTCCAGGAAACAGCAGGAATATGAAACTCATTTGTATAAATGTAGAGCATTAGAGCAGCTCTGATAAATCCATGATCAACAACAATCCCGTCTGTCTGCGTCCATCCTTAAAGAGGATCAGAGCCGGATCACGTGTGTGAGGACACGAGACGACCTGAGCTGGTCTGAGAACAGTGAACACAGTCCCTCCCTGATAATGACCTGCAGCAGAGACACAAGATCCAACAGAGTAAAACGGACAATTCTTCTGTTTTTATGGAATATTGCAGTGTTTATAATAAATGATTTATCAGCGTTTTAAATTCATGTTCCTGGTAATCTTGAATCAGAATATCTTCTCCTCCCTCTTGCAGCATCTCTTCTCTTCTCTGATGACGAGGGCGGGGCAACCTGTCACTCACATGAGATCCACCAATAGCAAACCACAACCATCCAATCAATTCCCCACAGACAAAATCAAGCCCCGCCCTACATTTGTTCTTGTTTGAGAAGCGTTTCACTCGGACATACGAAAGAAAAGACCAGCGCAACTTTCCTTTCATGATGAAAATTAGATTAAACTGACGGGACAGAAGCTGATGAAGAGACCTGAAATCAAACACACTGAATTACACTCATAAAGACACTCTCGTTCACTGAACACTGACACCTGCTGGACACACAGAGTAAAGCAGCAGCGAGTTCTTCACTCATTTCATGAGATTTTTAAGCTCAATTCCTAATGCTTTAATGTAAGTGTTTTTATATGGTTTATAGTAACAGGAGCGACAGCAAAATAACAGAGGACTCCATTTTTCACAAAAGACTTCAGTTTATATTTTATAAATACTCTTTCATTGTACAATAATCAGCAGGGATCCATCGAAAATAAAGACAAATTAAAAAGAGGGATGAAAGAAACACATCAGATAACAAATATTCACATATTCCTTCTCTTTGACTCTCTCCAATCCAACAAAAGACACAAAAAAGAGAACAGGGGCAATTTTTGATTGGTCATTATGAAGTAATAGACTCAGATCTGCTGATTAATAAAATAAAACATCACAGATGCTGCTGAAAACAACAAAAAATCATAAACTTCAGAAAAAGAAACAAAACACAGATTAGAAATGAACTGCAGTGAAATAATGAACCAGTGTAATGAAGGATCTACTGTAATGTTACACAGATTTAACTGTAGGGAATTTAAATGTTACTTTCCTTTAAATCACATGACATGATCTCACACAAACATCACAGCAGAGTTCAGTCCGAACCGCCGACATCAACCACTTTATAATGTAGAGTTCATTAAGACTTCATGATCTGATGATACTCATAATTTAACACACACACACACACACACACACACACACACTCACACTCTCTCACACACACACACACACACACACACTCACACTCTCTCACACACACACACACACACACTCACACACACACACACACACACACACACAAATAATAATATAAAACTACTGCACTTATTGAGCACAATATTGCAACAGCACTTCAAAACATTGATAAACTAAGAGGACTTGAAATATAGATATATGCTTTTATACTCCATTTTAAATAATTTCTTTAAATACAATTACAAGTGTCAAAAGCATCATAAACGCACTCGTTCGTTCAGATCTGTACATGTCCTCAGTGACGGCGCTCAAACGCTCGAGTTTAACCATTTCACTTCAATGCTTTAGAGTCCAGATCAGAAAAATATCATAAATCAGATAAAAGGACAGGAATTTAAATAGAATTTTTATTTTACCTCAAAAATAGTCCTAAAAATATAGTGCATACTCCAGCTTTAGAAACAGACTTAATAAAATATCTCCTTTTTGTTCAGAAGTTGATGCTTTTCCCAAATGTAAAAAATGACTATTTAAACTCGAATCTTAATTATTTTTCAGAGACGTTTCTTCTGTGATCCGTGGAGAGGGATGATCTGGTTATTTTACATGTTAAACATCATAAAAATGACATGAAGCGACGCTCTCACCTTCATCAACAAACCCTGAAACAACTCAACTAGTGTGACTATCATCTCGTCCGGCATGGACAAACAAATTATGAAAATCAAACATTTCTACACTGGGCCATAATTCATGCTGACGCTCTAATTCAGAGTAAACTGAGTTTATCTACTAGATTAATTCAATGTCTGAGAACGTCCATATATATATATATGTTAAGGTGCTCAGTTCTCAACTGCTGTCTGTTTTCTCATGAAAAACAACATAAAACAAATAATAATAAACTAACCATATTATGATGTCTAGAACAACAAAATAAAGACTTTTAACTTTAAAAAGGGAGGAGAAACTCCAACACACATCTTTAGTTGTTGATGTCAAAGACAGTGCGTCCAATCAAACTCATCCGTCATCTGCCAGTGTGCTCTGGTCGGCTGGAGCAGTTGTGATTGGTGTTTGGGAAATGTCCCGCCCCTTACCATAACCGCCAGTTTCAACACACTACTAACTAACTCAACCAGGCCCCGCCCCTTTATTCTGCGTATGAATTATTTAAATGAGGAATATTGTGAAGAAAACTCAAGATGGAGGCGTTTCAGGGAGTTCAGAAACACTGACACTGATATAGAGAAGAATAATAATAAGCTTTTTTATGCTCAAACAGCAACATTACACACTGAAGACAGATGAACATGGATGAAACGCAGAATAGGTGCTCTTTAACTGCTAAAATTTGCACGTGTCACTGTTGGGAATGTCTCTGAGTTTGTTTAATATTTAATCATCGGCTTCATTTACAAAATAAACTTGAAGCTGGTTTGATCCAATTAATTATCAAGCATCTTAAAATTAGTAGCAAAGCCAAAAAACAACAAAAATGATCAGGGAATGTAATAGTGCAATTTCTCTAGGGGACACTAGAAGCGAGAGCAAACGGGGCCGTCGGTTTGTCAAATAAATATTAAAATATATTTGTGCATTTTAGAGGATCTGAATTTCATAGATACAAAACATAGATCTCCTTACAAATCACACAAAACTCCATTTGTTCCGATTCACTGATAAGTAATTGATTCGTTGGGTAACGATGAATGTGTTGTAATTCTCACCGCGCCGTCCTTTGGTTCGTTTGGTCAGAGGAGTCGGACTTCAGAGAAAGAGGCTAAATTCACCGTCTACAAAAGCTTCAAGGCGAAAATAAGAGCGTAAACTTCACAAAGCCAGTCACTCAATCTGAGCAGAATGAATTCAAACTCCACAGAAATAAATCAGCTGAGCATCAGAAATCTGTTCAGAAATCTGAAACGGTCCATTCACACCAAGAACGAAGACTATAACGATAACTATATACACTGAAAAACATTTGGAGTAGGATTTAAACAATTTTCACTCAGAAATTACTAGTAAATTTCACAAATAATGAAACACCAAGTAACACACTGAATCAAACCGGAAATTTCAAAGTAGGGGTGTAGCAATATCCCGGTATTGATGATAACCGTGATATTCAAAACATGAAAAATCGATATCGTGTTAATTAAGAGTGTGACAATATATCGTGATAACCGAAATATTTAAAATGAATAATACACATTTTAATATGACACAATAAATAATCCAGCGCCAGTACATGGTTGACATCCCAAAGTACAACAGGTGGCGGTATTTCACCTTAACGCTGCCATCTGACATAAAACAGAAGGAGATGCAGCGCGCGCAGCTCTTCTGCCGTGCAAAATCATGTCTTCTGACAGAGGAGATTCTCTACACAGCAGAGCATGTTTACCTTTAAATATTATAATGTTTTTTATTTTTTATTTCATCTATGTTGATTATGAAAGTGAACAGCACGAGTAAGATAGGATAGCTACATCATAAGATGCGCAATATATCGGGAGACATGGAGTGGGTCAGACATGATTTTGACCACTTCATTAAGTTTTGTTTTGTAGAAAGCCTTTCGTTAAAGTGATTTTCGTTTTGTATAAATTGTATCTTAATTTTAATCAATGTTTCTTCAACCAATTGCCTGGATTTAATACATAAGAAGCAAATATAGCAGACAATAAAATGGAGGCGCCGGCGCGATCACTTGCATTGCACGTGAACTGGAACGCCTCTCATAAATGAACCGAAACTCAGCGTATAGGTTACTTGCCTCACAGACATGAGAAATATATCTATAGAAAGCTTGAAATGTCTACTTTTAAACAAAACATTTAAAAGAAATAGGCTACTCTCTCTGATTATGTAATCCGTATGAAATGTACATTTAAAATGCAGATAGAGACGTTTTGAATGATTTAACATGAAGAGAATTAACACACCATTTTGACAGTATATGGTTTAAAATGTGCATCAGAAAATCTTTTCAGTACTTTGGGGATACATTCAGGCAGTGTTTTTTACTCCAGCTTGAAATCAGATAAACTAAATGCTTGTCTTCCCTTATAAAAATATAAAAAGACAGAGAATGCAAAAAGTAAAAATTATTGTGCCTTGTGTTTATCAGTTGTTTGTTTATCAGTTGTTTATCAGTATCTGATTACCCTTAAGAGTAGTTGTTGTATGCAATGGTGTGATTCATTGTCTTAAAGGTTTCTATAGATATCGCAATATATCGATATCGTGAATTCTTTTGGCCACGATAACCGTGGTGTGAAAAATCTGATATCGTGACAGCCCTATTTCGAAGTAGAGATTTTTTTAATCGGGTTGAGTGAATGATTCAGTGACTCTCTCATAAAGACTTGATTCATTATTGGATGAATCAGCATTTTTGAACAAATCTCTTGAATGAATGATTCAATGACTCACTCATAAAGACTTCACTTGTTTCATTACTGGATGAATCAGCGTTTTTGAATGAATCTCCTGAATGAATGAATGATTCAATGAATCACTCATAAAGACTTTACTTGCTTCATTACTGGATGAATCAGCGTTTTTGAATGAATCTCCTGAATGAATGATTCAATGACTCACTCATAAAGACTTCACTTGCTTCATTACTGGATGAATCAGCGTTTTTGAATGAATCTCCTGAATGAATGAATGATTCAATGAATCACTCATAAAGACTTCACTTGCTTCATTACTGGATGAATCAGCGTTTTTGAATGAATCTCCTGAATGAATGATTCAATGACTCACTCATAAAGACTTCACTTGCTTCATTACTGGATGAATCAGTGTTTTTGGACAAATCTCTTGAGTGAATGATTCAATGACAATTTTTTAACAGTCACTTGTTGCCACCTACTGTAATTGATAATCATTATTTGAAGCGTCAAGTTACTTTCAAAAGGTGATTTACTCTATTTTGATCACTACTGTAGACATCAGTGTTTATATCCAAACTATAAACTTTTATCCCAGTACTTCTGTGATAATATGAATTGTTCTAAGACAGAAATAATGACACTGTGTGCTTTGTGAAGCAGTGGACTTCCCTATTCTCACAGAGTATAGCTTTAGTTATCGTCATATCATCGCTGGTGTGAACGGACCTTTAGTCTGGGTCTCTTGGTCTGGGTCTGGGCCTCAGAGGGTCTAGTCTCGGTCTGGTCTTGATGCCACACTTAACTAAAGGAGATATGTTATAAAAGCGTCAGCATTCTGGACCCTTCAGAGATTTTCCCATCAGCCCTCAGCAGTGTGACAGTCCAGTGTAAAAGACAAAGAATCGAACACACCTTTAGCGAGCTGATATACAAAGTGAGGTTCTGAAGAAGGCAATTAATCTATCGTAGTCTCAACTGGACATCAAGACCAGAGACGTGGACAGGTCAACCGGCTCTTTTCTCAGTCGTGTCCTGTTGGTCATGTGCTCAACCTCCATCAGCGCTGAACGGACGCTGTCATCGGTGGGAACTGCTTCCGCTGCACCGAACAGACTTACAGTTTTACTGCGGGTTCTTCAGGATGCGTCCGTAGCGGAAGTCGTAGACGTGGCGGCACAGGTACACCAGTTCTGGGTCGACACCATCGGGCACGAGGCGGTGGGGCGGGACGGCGCTGTCAGAGGAGCCGGGCACCACTGAGGTGCTTTCGGACACGCCTTCCGAGCGCCGCTTGACCAAGGCACAAAATCTGCAACATCACATGTGATTATTTGACACATAAGCAACACATCTGAGCGCCGGGATCCTTGGACACGAGCTCTTACCTACAGTACTGCGCTAACGGCAGGACATAGCATCGGTCCTCAATGCAGGCCACGCTGTTTTCATCCTGATGTCGAGAGGCGAAGATCTCGTTCTGAAAGAAGACACATTAAATACATCTCTAGAGAACATGTGAGGGGTGACATCACTCGTGTCCAGCTGAAGGCAGTGGCTCACCTCACAGTGCATGCTGGGATCTCTGCCTCCTTGTGTGTGCTCGGGTCGATAGTACCAAAATAGGCTCATCATCAGCTCTCCTAAATCAAAACAGCAAAGTCAGTTAATTACATTGAGAAAAACTTTTCCACCCTCTTCCCAAGTCAGAAAACCGGTCTACGTTTGTCTATGAACATGATTTGTGGGACGTGATTATTATTACTTCACCTGTTCTGGGATCTTCCCACAGAGCGGAGATCTTGGCCACGTACGGCAGGGATTTCTTCCGCGGTCCAGATCGTAGGAGCACCGTGTCTCGTACCCTGATCACTTCTCCGTCACGCTCCACTCCTTCATAACACTGACGGAGAACCGTCTCGTCATCACCCTGCAAACCCACAATCATTACACCGAATCCGCTTCATATCTGAGCAGGTAAATGATTCACAACATCCCTCACCGCAATAAACACCTCCTTCTCCGTCGGGACGCCGACAGGACGCCAGCCGTTCGTGGCCTGGCGCCGGCTGACTTTCCTCTGGTGTTTGGCACTTGCTGGAGTAGCTGTGGGTTGTTTGGATAACCTGGTGTGGCCCATAGTGAGTGAGCCGTTGGATGGCTTGGTGTTTTGAGGGCATTCCTTGCCCACCTTCAGCCTGACTTCTGCCTGCCTGCGGTCAGACATCGAGGACAGAAGACGCGGGGAGGACGGGTTCACTCGGGGTATGCTGGGACATCCGGAGAGCGGCAAGGCCGGAGGAACGAGGAGCGCGCGACTGTGCTCATCTTGAGACGAGGAGAAGCCTTCTAGAACAGCACAATGAAACGTGTGTAAGCAGGGCCTAAAATTAACAGTCGCCAAGCGCCAAATGTGAGTAGAAATCAGCGTTGGCGAGTGTATGAAATTGTCACTCGCCAAAAAGCCTTGACACGAAAGCCTTGACAATTTAAATATTCAAGCGCAAGAAGATGCGAAAGGGAGCTCATTTCATTACTTGCGGGTTGCGTGGAAAGTTTTGTGTACCCATACATCTGTCAAGTCAAGTTACCTTTATTTATATAGCGCTTTTCACAATTGGTATATAATTTTGGCTGCACAGCAGCTCTTAAAGAAAATGGTGTCATTGTCCAGCTTAAGTAAATTTAGTATTGATTCATTCCATTCTAAGGATCAATAGTTATTAATTTAGTTAATTTATCTATATCAGCACCGTCCCCAGAAAGCCGTGTCTCAGACAGTGTGCGAACACTTAATTGAGTTCTCTTTCACGACTTCTTGCACTTGAGCGGACAAATTCACACAAAATTATGTCAAAAATTAGCGAGTATCTTAGTAAACATAGTCTGTTATGTCTTAAGTTTTTGCTGATGTTCCCCTATATGTGAGCTGCATCTGATTCAAATTTTGTGGTGATAGCATAAAATATTTAAGAGTTACAGCATTTGGAACCAAGGTAGGCTTTTTGTTTAGCCCTTGACACCCCCTAATGGGCATTTTTAAAATCGTCCCTCCATGAGGAATATTTTGTGATCGACCAAATGGATTATGTTGATTTTGAACTCATTTCAATCGGGAGCATCCACTGTAAGTAATGTTGTGTCATTTTCTACAATCTATGCATGTTTAATGAAGTTATAAGTGAAAATGCCACGTGAAAGCTACATTTGATTTTAGTTAGCGCCTGTGGGGTTTTATGTGTCGTAACTCCGTGAGGAATATCTCGAGATCGACGCATTGGATTATGTTGATTTTGGACTTATTAATCGTGAGAATCTGCTGTAAGTAATGATGTGTCATTTTCCACAATCGGAGTATGTTTCATGAAGTTACGAGCGAAAACGTGACAAATGCCGCATTCGTATATTATTCACATATTGGTCTTGGGGGGGGTCACGCACAAAAACTCGCTCACTTTTAGTCAAAGCCCAGAACAATTATGCTTGTTGTATTCTACTCTGTGAGACCTTTCAAATGACATATGACACATGACTATCTGAGCTGTATGATGTTTTTGACATTGCAGTACTAAAACGTATTGCATAAATTATAAAAACATTTTTTTTTTTTTTTTTAAATCAGCAGATAACTCAGCAGAACTTAGGAGTTAATCAAATTGGCTACATTCATTGTAAAGTTCAGACTCTAAGCTTTCAAATTACACCTATTTTGTGTTGATCAAGGCAGTAGATTTTAAAAATATGATTATTAATTTTTTCACAGCTAGGTGGCGCCCGTGGGCGGTACACTCCGGTTTAGAGGGACTACTCAGCACTTGTTAAGAGTTGATCAAAATGGATTAATATATGCATTTAAAAGCTGAGTTTCTATTTTGTGTTATTCCTGTCAGGGGTTGATTAGTAATTTGATTATGAATTCTTTCGCGGGGGGTGGTGTACCACCGATGGTACACTTTGGATTTAAAAGGTTAATAAGACTATGCAGTGTTATTTTACATTTGTTTACTTTAACACATTTCTGTACCTGAACACTACTGTCAGACCTACCTGAAGAAAAATGAAAAGCACTGTTTATTTCATTTGTATCTTTGTTATATTGTAATTATTTGTGCTTTTGTATGTAATTTGAGTATTCGTTTTTATTTTATGTCTATTCTATTACTAGTACTGCACTATTAAGTTACCAATTATCATCATCTCTAACCTGTTTTGATTGGATGGCTGCAGTTGGAGCAGCTGGTGGGGAAGGAGCACGTCCTACTGGCGACCGGCTGCACAGCGCTGAAGGCGTATCTGCCGACTCCACAGGTCTGGCGGTAGCAGGCCGACCCGACCGACCCGCAGAAGGTGGGATGTGGGATACCTGAGGAGGCCAGCAGCTTGGATCCAGAGAGTCCGCGCGGACAGAAGGGACTGTGTGTGCAGGGCAGCGCCTGAGCGCTCAGACTCGCCGCCGGCGGTCCAGGATGAGCAATGTGGACGTAGTAACCGGAGTAGCATGGATCCGCACATAGGCACGGATGGGCACTGAGCGTCAGGGCCGGATGCGCCGGAACCAGGCACTCATGCTTGACCGACGTCTCCTCCGCCTCGGCGTACGCCTCCTGCCCAAGGAAGAGCGCCAACCGGTGGCAATACTCCACCGAACCCTCCGGCGGACAGCAGCAGTACGGACTCAGCTCCGATTCCACCTGCTCCTCCTTCACTACCTTCATGGGATATCCCAGAATGCTCCGTGACTGGTAGCGGGATTTAGTCACCTGGCAGCTCTCTGGAGAAGATTCGTAGCTCCGGCTTTTGCACACTTCACAAGCACCTTCCGGCTTGCGGCTGTGCTTCTTGGACGTCTGCGCTTTGGGTTTGCAGCGGACCGCTTGCTTCCCAGACGCACAAACACTCTTACTGTCCGATTTAATCCTCTGCTTGTTTGCTGTAGTGGAGCTGGTGAGCTTGAGCAGCGCGGCGGCGTTGAGTCCGGCCAAGCGTCTGGGAGCGGGAGCGTACAAACTCACTTCAGCATCCTCCGACTTGTCGGTCTTCACCTGCTTGGGGTTTTGGCACGTCTCTGTCTTCGAGGCTCTTTTCTTCGGGTTGGAGCAGGTCTTTGTTTGTTCTGTAGTGGAGGTGCCATCACCTTGTTTCTTTGCAAGTTTGGCACCCGACGGTCCGTCGGCTTTCTCAAGCAGCAGGCTGTTGACCGCCTCGGCGTTGAGAGAGGCTAGTCTACGTTTACGCGGCTCCTGAGCTGAAGGTTTATCTGTTTGGGTGCGTTCCTGCAATGACTTCCTGCTTTTCTTGTGGGATTTTGGTGTTTTCTTGTTAGGATCCACCTCACACACCTTGCTCTCTTCCTCCTGGTCATCCAGACGAGTGAGCAGAACATGACAGCTCAAGGCCTCGCTGTCTGAAGCGACGGCCCTTCCTCGTAACGGGTAGAGCTTCCTCGTAACCCTCTTGGGTTTTCCTCTCTTGGTTTCATCCGTTCTCATTGAACGTTTTTGACTCTTTCTGTCAGACTGAACACTGGTCTCCATGTGCTCCGGATTCCTGGTCTTGACTTTCTTCGCCATGTCTTTCCTCGCCTTGCCCTCTTGCGCAGGCCAGGCTCCGCCCACAGTTTCACCATGTGACCAGCCCTCTACGTGGTCCCGCCCCTCACCACGATACTGGCTGAGGGAACCTTTTTTCCGAGCGTGGGTCATCACATGCTTCCTGAGAAGACCTACGGGATAAAAGGGATCTCAATTAAATATGACAATATTCAAGAACAAGAGAGGAATCACTGCTTTTAGTAGTTTTTAACCGCACACTCAAATGCTCATGAAGAAGAGCGCTGGAGAACGATCGGGCGTTCGGCTGAGTCATGTCAGGTTAAATAAACCTCGGCTCAGAATGCTTTTATGACGCCGGATTAATGTAAACACAGCCCACTGCGAACACCCTTGTAATTCACTTCAACCTTTTAGAACTTTATGAATTATTATTTTAGGTTTAAGTGGTGTGTGTAAAGCTCTGGGTATACTTTTTACGCAGTTTTACGTGGGTTTTTTTACGCGTACGCTAGTGTCGAATGCACAGCCTTGCAAAGTATACTTCATTTGACTCGTATGCGTTCGACGCATTTATTTGATTTCTGAAACATTTCTGATTATTACCGATGTTGAACACAGTTGTTCTGCTTCATATTTGTGTGGAAACCGTGATACACTACCATTCAACAGTTTGGGGTCAGTAAAGTTAACACTTTTCATCATCAAGGACAGATTAAATTCATCAAAAGTGACAGTAAAGACATTCATAATGTTACAAAAGATTCTGTTTCAAATAAATGCTGTTCTTTGAACTTTATATTCATCAAAGAATCCTGAAAAATAAAATGAATCACAGTTTCCACAAAAATATGACTGTTTTCAACATTGATAATAATCATAAATGTTTCTTGAGCAGCAAATCATCATATCAGAATGATTTCTGAAGGATCATGTGACTGAAGACTGCAGTAATGATGCTGAAAATTCAGCTTTGATCACAGGAATAAATTACACTTTACTATATATTCACATAGAAAACAGCCGTTTTACAGTGTAATAATATTTCACTGTTTTTACTGTATTTTTGATCAAATAAAGGCAGCTTCGGTGAGCAGAAGAGACTCTTTCAGAAATGTTAAAGAAAATTAATTATTCCAAACTTTTGAGCGCCTGTGTATAAAAGTAATGTTCATATTATGTTACTGAAACTATTTGTGCTAAAATAATGAACGACTCACAGCAATAACATGTAAAGAATTCTCGTTCCAAACCTGTTTACTGTTCCTCAGTGGAAACACAAAAGTAAAAAATATTAATATTTTCCTGTTTTTCATACAATGACAGTTTGCAATGAGCACAGTTCTCATGTTTCCAAAAAAAGAGAAAAAATATAATAATAATAATAATAATATTTTATACATGTAACTAGACTGAATAAGAGTTCAAAGCTTCGGCAGAGTTAAAGATAATCAGTGATAATTAAATTTCAGTGTGTCCATCACACAAAGCATCACATGACTCCAGATACAGTGCACAGGTCATATGGACGCCTGTTATGATGCTTTATTGATCATTTCTGTTTATTCCCATTCGCTTTTGTTGTCTGAAACAATAAACACCTGAGACATTGTTCAAAACACCATTCTGTGCAGCATAACAGCATGAAGGTAAATAATGACAGAAAAAGTATTCGTGTCAGTGTCTTGATCTATGAAATAACAACATTGAGCAAATCTTGCAGGGTTCGAACCTACAACCTATCAGTTAAGCGCCCACTTCAACTGAAACAGTACCATTTTAACGGTGACCAGAGTCACTGAAGTTCATGTCTGTTATTTGTGTGAATATTAAAGTATGTTAATGAGGATCATCTGATGTTCTCGAGGGCTCCATGCGTTACGCACATGCGCGCGTGCATTTAAAAGTTCGACGCGAACCGTAAGTTGTTACGTTCATGACGTCACGCTTGTTAGTTTGTGACGTTGTGTTTGTTGAGGCCGATGTGCGCGCTGGCCTGACGTCATCCTACAGCAGAAATAACGCCCTTCCTCAACAACAACATCTGATGACATTAAAACGCGAGCGCTGGTGCCCAAACTGCCGCTGCACGCAATCAACTTATAGCTCGCGTCATCACGACGCAGTTAAAGGGCCCTCGATTTGCGTGCTGAGATCAAAGGCGTCCGCGCGGATAAACGCAAGAGACGCGCAGTGCACGGTTATTCCCGTGGATGTGCACGAACACTCACCAGTAAACACGCCGCGCGCGTGAAGCGTCGATTCCGCTGGTGTTTGTTGAGAGCTGCTCGTCCGCTGCTGTTTCTCTTCCTGCTTCTGCGCTGAACTTCACGCCAACCAATCACACGCACACATGCTGATGCGCGCTGCCTCCTCATCCAATCAGGAAACAACACTCATCGTCATTATAATATTCATCTTTTTCCACTGTCTAGGTGTCAATAATTGTTTTAACAATAATAATTATAACACTGTTAGGCTTCAGTGACATCCCTAAAATAACTAATGGAAAGATTAAGATTTTCACCAAGGCTGCTTTTATTTGATCAAAAATACAGTAAAAATTGTGAAATATTATTACAATGTAAAACAGCTGTTTTCTATGTGAATATATAGTAAAGTGTAATTTATTCCTGTGATCAAAGCTGAATTTTCAGCATCATTACTGCAGTCTTCAGTGTCACATGATCCTTCAGAAATCATTCTAATATGATGATTTGCTGCTCAAGAAACATTTATGATTATTATCAATGTTGAAAACAGTTCATATTTTTGTGAAAACTGTGATACATTTTATTCTTCAGGATTCTTTGGTGAACAGAAAGTTCAAAAGAACAGCATTTATTTGAAATAGAATCTTTTGTAACATTATAAATGTCTTTACTGTCACTTTTGATGAGTTTAATGTGTGCCTGATGAATAAAAGTAGGCTATTAATTTTTTAAAAATCTTAACCCAATCTTTTGAATGCTGGTAAATCACGGTTTAAAACATCTATTTTAAATTGTAATAATATTTCACTGTCTTGGTGAGCAAAAGAGACATCTTAATCTTACACTCTAAAAAATGCTGGGTTAAAAACAGCCCAAGTTGGGCTGAAAATGGACGAACACAGAGATTGGGTTGTTTTGACCCAGCGGTTGGGTTAAATGTTTGATCAACCTGCTGGGTAGTTTTATTTAACTCAACTATTGTTTAAAAATTACTGTATTTCTTGCTTAGAATGAACCCAAAGTATGTTGGAAATTAACATTTAATAATAAGTTTAATGAATAATAATTAAACAATAAACATTTATTAAATTGCTTATCTTTTGATTATTATTGTTGCCTCTAGTAATTATGTGTCTGATTTTTAATTTCCAACACATTTTGGGTTCATTTTAAGTCAGACATACAGTCATTTATAAACAATAGTTGAGTTAAATAAAACTGCGCAGCAGGTTGATCAAACATTTAACCCAACCGCTGGGTTCGTCCATTTTCAACCCAACTTGGGCTGTTTTTAACCCTTTTGACTGGTGGAATATATAATGACACCAAACTGTATTTAAACACACAGACACTCTTAAAACACACTTTGTCTTATAAATATGTGAATATCACTGCATTAGATAACGAAAATATCATTATAGAAGAGAATTTTTAAAGTTGCTGTGCTTTATGAATACTGTTTACAAATATCACGTGATGTTCAGTAAGTCGCATCTGCTGAAGGAATAAAGGTGTTTGTTCAGTGTTTTCTCACGGTCTCGCGTCCCTCCTTCAGTGTCAGTCTGTGGGTTTTCACACATCACTGAATCATTAAGACACAGTTTCTGAAACAAAACAGATTATGACTTTACATAAGAAAGCATTACTCCAGTGTAGTATGAAGCTATTCTTCAGACTGTGTTTTATAAGGTCACACTACAACCACAGCAGTCATTCACAGCTCCAGATATGACTAACGACAGAAAATAGTTTAAACAAACACGCTTACACTTTCACTTTTGATCAGAGAGCACATAAAACCCGCAAGTCTAAAATTCACTGTTACACCAAGTAAATAAAGAACATGTTCACAATAATGCTTTCAGAAAGACTCTGATGATTGTTTATTGTTCAAAGGAATTAACAATGATGGATGGATAACGTTTGACTTTAATGTCATTTAAAGGCGTGAATCAGGAATACTGTCAAGGCATAAACTCAAATCCTGCTGCACCTGTCGCTTAAAGTGGTGAAAATCAAGTTTTTAATGTTGTTTATATTAATATGCTTTAAGGCAAACCATGTGCAAATTCACGTTAACACCACTGCTGAGTATTTTCTCTTTAAAACTGCAGTGATCTAAAGACAGGTTCAAAAACGCGGTTTGAATTCACTGGTGTTTGTGATGTCACAAACTACCTTGTAACCAGTCACATCAGTGTGTGGGCGGGGCTTTAGCATATCATTAACTATGACCGCTCTGAAGCAGTCGAGTCTCAAGAGAAGGTTATGTATATTTTTCTGCTGATATGAAAAATCGGGTAGATTTGGCAATATAGCGGGTGTATGATGTCTATTACGATGTTATGATGAACTATATGCCTTTCTCCACTGACGTTCTGAGTTTCTAAGGATGCTGATTTTTATAAGGCAGACTCAGATGGCGAACAGGAACATGGTTTCTGTAACATTAGCAACACATTATTAGCTGTTAGTCAAGCAAAAGTCTAATCATATTAATTACCGTTATGTGTCTGACGTTGTAAAGAGCGATACCATTGTGCAGCGTTTACCTCAGTAAGTTGACCGACTGGATCTCTGAGCTGGTGTGAGCGAGTGGAGGCGGGGCTAATTTGCATTTTCATTTGTTGCTGAGAAGAACTGACTTCCACTGAAAACTGCATCTTTAGTCACAAACAAGAGGAAACAAATGAACACTAAAAGTGATTTCTGTCACTATTCTTTATTGATCATGTAAGGAAAACATAACCTGTTTTTGAGCCATGGCTAACATCTTCTTCGCCTCAAAAAAAGCCCAAGAATCTTCCATCAAAGCCAGACAACAGCTTTGTGTGTCACTGTAATGACTGAAGAGAAGAACACATCAGAACATCTCATCATTTACTCTCCTTCATCACACAAACACTAAAGCTTCTGCTGGGAATGAAACATGAACCTCCACTAAACAGGCAGAAACACACACACACACACACACACGTCAACAACACTTCTGACTGATTTGATTAAAGGATTAAAGTCACCATGAAATCCAAACGGACAGTTCTTGTGTTTTTATGGAATATTGCAGTGTTTATTCTAAATGATTTATCATTATTGTGTTAAATTCATGTTCCTGGTAATCTTGAATCAGAATATCTTCTCCTCCCTCTTGCAGCATCTCTTCTCTTCTCTGATGACGAGGGCGGAGCAACCTGTCACTCACATGAGATCCACCAATAGCAAACCACAACCATCCAATCAATTCCCCACAGACAAAATCAAGCCCCGCCCTACATTTGTTCTTGTTTGAGAAGCGTTTCACTCGATATACGGAAGAAAAGACCAGCGAAACTTCCCTTTCATGCTGCTTTTAAATATGAAGCATATGAGAGACAAAAGAGCAAGTAAATAAGACAGTTTTCATTTTTGGGTGAATTATTCCTTTAATCGAACCTTTGAAATATCAGTGTGATAATTTAACTGTTTTGACAACAGTAAACAATGACGAAACAACGAATCTCAACATTTATAGAGTCCATGAGAATACATCTTCATCATCATCATCATCATCACAACACATATAAACAACAGATTATCATTCAAAATCACAACAAAAGAAGGTACTGTAGCGATTTCATTAATTAGCATTAATTAACATGATCTAACACTGAACAAAGCATTTATTAATCATAGTTAATCTTAATCTCAGCATTTACTAATACATTAAGATCAAAAGTTCTGTCTTTTAACAATAGTTAATTCACTGTGAATTAACATGAACATTTTTATTATCTAACATTAACAAAGATGAACAAATACTGTAAAAATATAGTGCTCTTTATTAGTTCATGTTAGTTCATTTTTTGCTAAATAATGTTGTCAGATAAACACCTTAACCAAGTTCAGTGTTTTGTCCTTATCTTTAAAATATTTTAAAAAATATATATACAATATTTTCCACATTTGATGGTTTAATTGAACTTGTAGGGAATATCACCTCTGGACATAACTATATTATTAAATGTTCAAATTAACATAAGATTAATGAATGTTTTAGAAGTATTGTTCATTGTTAGTTCATGTTAACTAATGGAACCTTATTGGAAAGTGTTACCATATACTTTATATGTTTGTATGTATGTACTGTACACACACACACACACACACACACAGCTTTATTTCTTGTTATTGTTCCATATAAAACCATCACAATGCTCAAATGCTTCATATTTATACTAAACCTCTTATCTACCCATGAAGCGCTTCAGGTTGAAAAGGTTGTTGCCGATGCCGTACACATACGGGCTGATGGCCGTGTAGAAGGTGGTGATGAAGAACTCCACCTCGGACCAGGCCGGGAAGCTGTACGGATCACACGCCAGATGCAGGACCAGATAGACGCTCCAGTTGACCTGGAAGAGCGTCATGGCCATCAGGATGGCCAGCGTACTTCGCTGGAAGCCCGACTTCTTGGGCCGCGGTTGGGCTGTCGTCGTCGTCGCGACACTCGGACCCTGCCGGACCCTCACCGCCTTCTGCTGAACGATTAAAATCCTGACGATCATGCTGCTCGTTAGTGTGACTATAAGCAGAGGCAGCAGGTTACACACCAGGATGAAGGAGTATTTGTAGATGCGGTTGCGAGTCGGGCACCTGGTTAACGAGCACTGGAAGAAATCGACCGGACAGGCCGGAGAGGAAGAGTTCGGGTGACTCCAATCCAGGTTTACCAGAAGCGTGGGCAAACAGAAGAGCAAAGCCACCGCGGCGCAAAACCCAGCGAGAACGGCGGCCGAGCGCAGGCTGTCCATGAAGACGGGCAGGTTGACCCGCGTGTGCACGTCTCGCAGCTTCTGATAGCGGTAAACGCTGATGAGGACCGTGAAGAGGATGCTGCCGATCTCGCCGAAGATGGTGAGGAATTTGAGGCCCCGGCAAGTCCAGGCGCTCATCCTGTACGAGGAGCGAAAAAGCAAGATGTCGTAAATGTCCACGATCACGATCTCCTCCAGGTTTGCTGCAGCTAGACCGAGAAGAAAGATCTCGAAGGACTTCAGGCGCGTCGTTTGAAGGATGGAGATGATCAAAACTGTGTTTCCTATGACGCCAACGATAGAGATGACGATCCTCAAAGCCAGAAGTTCCACGTACATCCCCTCCATCTTCAGCTCAGGTGACGGTCGATGCGTTCGGAGGCTTTTATTCCACTTTCTGCTCCAGTGGTTCACAGTATCTGTGATGTCACTGCATCCAGCTTAATTGGAGCTTAAGGAAAAGCTGAAGAACTCGGAGATCTGGGAACGCTGTAATTGATGCCTTAGAGCTTTGGTGTCCTTCATCTTAATTTCTCCATGGAGCTTCCCATCTTCATCACTGACTTGTTGATTGGCAATAAATATGAGTTATTGGGTTCCAAGCAGAGCAGCTTTCATTATTTTTAATTAAAAACATTTCTCTGCGTCACACATTCAGAATAATTACAGATCTCTGACTCCATCAAAACTACGAAAATCGTTTTTACAAAGTTATATGCAATAGTACAAAGGTGCTCGAAGATGCTTTCCACATTCATTACCACAATCATGCTGTGTTTGAATTCAGTTCATTGAAATTTTGATTATATTATATATATACTTCATAAATATTTTACCATAGTAACACTTTTCACCATGACCACTTTATTTGGACTGACACTATCAGATGAGAACAAAAATGGAGCTGAATTGATCTGAATAATAACTCTATTTGTCTCATATTTGATGTAGTTTGCATCATTGATTCTGTTTATTACTGTGAAGCTGCTTTGAAACAATCCCTGCTGTATAAAGCGCTGTAGAAATAAAGCTGGCTTGCACAAAATATCCTTGTTACTAGTTATGACAACTTGGCATTAGTCACCACTGTCATCTAATGAAGACATTAAACACAATGACAGATAGATGCCATATTATTAATGTATTATGATTTACAGAAGTAATTAGTCACTGATTCTTGAGATACACACAAAAGCCCTCTTTATGTTAAAAATAAATAAATTCATCAAAATAAAAATACTTAAAAAGTTACATCTAAAGGAAATCTGGATACTCAGGACATTCATTGCTTTTATTTCTAAATAATTTTGTTAGTATTATTTTAAATACATGCTCTATACTTGGAAAACACATGTAATTTAGCCTGTCCTCAGCATGAGGTCACAATGTAAAATTGCCAAACAAAGTGTTTAAAAATGCAACAAATTCAAAAATATACATTTAAATTGAAAGGCCGAGATCTGTAATATATCAAACAATACAAAAGTCTTGAATTATATTTTCTATAAAAAATGCCTATCAAAGTTGTGCCCTTACTTTGCATCAACTCTGTCATGATTTTTTATAATTCTGAATAAATCAGGTCATCTTTAACTCTGAGGAGCACTTACTTTTTTCTGCTCATTGTGGATCTCACAGTAGGACACATAGTCCTGGAAGTTTTATTGTCTTTTTTTTATATTTTACACAAACAATGCTGAAGACATGTCAACTCCCTCATCCCGGTGTAATAGTTTCTGTAAATAGTTGTAGGATAAATCTTGGCATTTTTTATATGTTTATTAAGGCAGCTACAACTGAGAAAGAAAACAAAATTGCTCCACTGTACAACACGTGATTAAGGTGAAAAAAAAAAAACATTTGTCAACTCCATCAGATGTCAACTCCGTCAGGTTTTATGTCTGATGGTTGACAAGTGCTCTCAAAAAGTCTATGTAATATGATTTAATATGTTTTTTGCATATGGGGAATTCTTCTAATGTTGTTTCATGATTCTATGTACATGTACTGTATATTTGGCCCCAGCTGGACCTTTGTCAACACCGTCAGTATTTAACACCGTCAGTATTTGTCAACTCTGTCAGTATTTGTCAACTGTCAGTATTTGTCAACTCCGTCAGTATTTGTCAACTCCGTCAGTATTTGTCAACACCGTCAGTATTTAACACCGTCAGTATTTGTCAACTCTGTCAGTATTTGTCAACACGTCAGTATTTGTCAACTCTGTCAGTATTTGTCAACTCCGTCAGTATTTGTCAACACCGTCAGTATTTGTCAAAACTCTGTCAGTATTTGTCAACTGTCAGTATTTGTCAACTGTCAGTATTTGTCAACTGTCAGTATTTGTCAACGTCGGTATTTGTCAACACCATCAGTATTTGCCAACTCCGTCAGTATTTGTCAAAACTCTGTCAGTATTTGTCAACTCCGTCAGTATTTGTCAACTCTGTCAGTATTTGTCAACTCCATTAGTATTTAACAACGTCGGTATTTGTCAACACCATCAGTATTTGCCAACTCCGTCAGTATTTGTCAACACTGTCAGTATTTGTCAAATTCGTCAGTATTTAACACCGTCAGGTGAAGGTTTTTGTTAATTTTGAAAGAAATGTCTTATTCTCTTTTCAAATCATGTCTGATTTACCTAAGAACATTGGTTATATATGTTTAATATTAAAAAGGAGGTTAGAGAATTAAGGAATTTAGGAACTGGATTGTTTATAATAACCCTAACCAAAAAAAAAAAAAAAAAAGAGAGAATCTATTTTTTTCACACCTTTACTGAACACCATTATTACATAATTGAAGACTTTACACTGTTGTTCAGATCAAATTAAAATATCATGCTTTTAATGCGTCTGACGGAGTTGACACAAATTAAGTTCCGAAGTGAATGTACATTTTTAGAGAAAAAAATTTCAGAAAAACCTGTTCCCTTACATTGTTCATTAGCTGAGACCTTTGTCTACAAATATATCAGCTTAAAAATAATGTATTATTAAATAATAAAAACTACCTTCTAAAACCTGTTTTGTCCCTTATCTCAAGAATCAGCGAAGTACATCGTAATGTTATCATCTGAAATCTGCTCTGGTCAAGATCAATCAAACTTAATAATTTACACAATGAGAAGTAAATGAACAGTTAATAAAGAACTAAAGTTAGTCATTTCAGTATTTTACCTCAGGACGTCAACTTGAATTTCATTGTCATATTTTAAAGCATCTTTTGAAATGTTGATATTCTCAAACTGGCTTGTGTCATTTGATCAAACTAGATGAATGTTTTAAAGACACAAACTAAACAAACACACAAAACATCACAGAATTAATCAAATCCATTGATAATGCTTACTGATGTTTGCGCTGCTGTTTTCCCGCCAATAGATGATGTCACTTCCTGGAGGGTTATATGCCGCTAGGGAAGCGGATTTCATCTTTCAACAAAATAAATTTTGTCCGAAACATTTCGATTAGAGAAAAGAATAAAGAAAGAAAGAAACAAATGGAATGTTTCCTAATAAATTGTCAGTTTGTATTGTAAAAGTTAGTGCGGCACCCGAAACATGACAAAACTGAACCCATCGCAGTATATTAACTTAGTGATGACAAAAAATGGTCAAGACCGTGAGGCAGACATGACGGGGACATGAACGTACTGTTGGAAAACCTCCACTTTATATTTAAACTGCCCAAGTTATTCCTGTTGAATGCGATGAGTCATCGCTGAAATAAGGAACGCTCCGATCATCCCCTGAATAAGGTTCGCTTCAGTCATCGCTGCATTAGGGAACGCCCCGCCATTCGTCCGGGGGAAAACAGCGCGAACAGGGAGCAGTTACGGTGAGTGACGTCACGTGCCTGCAGCGCGCGGCTGATCAGTTGGTTTGGGAGGCATTTCGGTTAGGAAGCGCTGAGTCCACCGAGAAACATAACAAACACACGATAATGACTTGGACTGAATGCAGCACAACTTAAGAAAGGTAAGTAAGCAACAACTCGAATCTATATGATTTCAGCTGTTCCTGTTCTGAGTTAAACAGACGCTATGCGTTTGTTGACTTGAATCCTCCTGACAGACTCCCGCGCGTCCTCGAGCTCGAGCTGCCGTCTAACTTGTACTAGTTAGCGGCTAACCTAACCTGTGGCTCCGTTTGTGTTAGTTTTCACTCGTCTTTGCATTCATACACGTTGCATGAAGATCATTTGTTAGTTTTATTACTGTAACATGCAGTAACAACAGCAGCGATCGCCATGTTCACTGTCCAACCGCCGCATACAGTATTCCAACACTTATAAATGAGGGAAAGTCTAAACATTCAGTAAATATTATGCCTTCTTTGCCATAAAATAGCAAATCAAGTGTTTATTTTAAAGAAAAACAGCCTAATTATGCAGACAGGTTATAGTGTGTAACTTCATGTATGTTTTGAAAATCACAATAAACAGTTGCTTGTTGAAGTGTGTAATTTATTTGCACCAAACTTATTTATTTTTTTCGAATAAATAATAATAAAATAAATATATTATTTAAAAAAATTATCGATTTATCGATCGATTTTTTTTTTAAAAATTTTATCGATTTACCAAACAGTTGCAGACAGGTTTCCGGAACACTCCCTCCGTCTGTAATTGGTCAGTTACAATGATAGCCCCGCCTCTAACGCACGTCATTGGTTGAGTCATAAGTTGACATGTTGGCGACAGCTGCTGTGTGTAAAATCATATTATTCTGAGGAGCTTCTCTATATCAAGTGTGTTTTGCAAATGTTTAGTGTTCTTTTTTTAACACTAATCTGGTATAATACATCTCAAATGGCTGTGCATCTAGTCAGTATTTTTGTCTCATTATATGGTTTCATGTGGTGTTTTATTTCTTCTCTGTTTGTTTAACCACTAATTTCCCTCTGTTTGTTTTTCCAGCAGTTTTCAGACGCTGAAATCACACGAATCATGTGGCAGATTTGGACAGGTCTGTAAATGACCCGACGTTTGAGCGCCCCGCAGCGATGGAGGAGACTACAGTGGAGGGAATGCTGGGAAATGATGACGCTATTAAAAACACAAACGCAACAGAAGCCGACGGATTCGGTTGCTCTCAGGCTGTCGCTTTGAGAACCGAAAAGGATCATGGCAGCCAATCGGCCGTACAGAAGTACAGTATTGACGTCACCCTGGAGAATGAGTCCGTCTGGAGCCGCTTTCACAGCCGCGGCACTGAGATGATCCTGACGGAGCAGGGCAGACGCATGTTTCCCTGCTGCCGTTTCCGTCTGAGCGGTTTAGACCCCCATCTCAGGTACTTCCTAGTCATGGATTTTACTCCTTTGGATGATTTCCGACACAGATGGAATGGGAAAACGTGGGAGCGCGACGGAACGGCTGAACCTCACCCTCAGAGTCCGGAGTGTTTTCATCCCGACTCTCCGGCTCTGGGTCAGCACTGGATGGACGGCCCGGTGTCCTTCTATAAGGTGAAGTTAACGCACAGCTCTCTGGAGCGGGACGCCAGCGTGCTTCTGCATCCCATGCGGCGCTATCAGCCGCGCCTCTTCGTGGTTCCCGCGAGCGCGTGTCCGGAGCACTCCGTTCCGCTGGAGGGTCCCGACGTTCACATGTTCACCTTCCCTCTGACAGAGTTCTACGCGGTGACCAGCTACCAGAACCCGCAGATAACCCGGCTTAAAATCGACTGCAATCCCTTCATGTTGGCGTTCAGAGAAGACGGGCCGAGCGCTCGCCTCATCCAGAACAAACTCGGACTCGCTCTGACCGGCAGGTCTCCGTCACGGCCGTCTGTTGCCAGTCACACCGGGAATAATGGGAAGGTGTCCGCTAGAGATCAACAGCTCAGGTATGTCTGTAGATACATGACTGTTGTGCTGTACTAGCTTTGGCTCGCTTTAATAACTGAGCCACACAGTTTTCATGAGATACATGACGGTGTTTCTTCTTTTTCCCGTACGGCAGCTCAACACGCGCGCATCAGGAATCTGAGTCCTGTGAAGGAGGAGGAATCCTGTCAAACGACAGTGAAGGTGAACGGCTCATCAGACCCAGAGATGAACCAGCAGCTTCTTTAGATTCTGAATGTACTGAAGACGTGATGACGGATCCGGCGAGACCTCAGATCAGTCGACCGCTGGGCGTAACCAGCCGCAGGAAACCTGCCGTTCCTTCGACCGGTCCGGCTCTTTCTGCCGCCTGTAATACCAAGCGTGTGTACCGGAGGCGCATGAAGGGAGCATGGAAAGCCAAGGCTAAATGGTGGTCCAATGTGAAGTACGCGAGAGCGGCTGCTGCCCGGGTCAACAAAGCCATGGACGTGTCCATGCAGCCGGACCTGGAGGACGTGGACGGTGTCTTGTTTGTGTCCTTCACTGCAAAGGTATGATCGGGCTTCAAGTCTTGGTGTCTCGGTTCCTGTAGAGGCGTTTCAGAGATAACACAGACACAAATGAACATGAATGAACATGAATATTTTACTCAGAATGAACAAAATGTTTTATTATCCTTTGACAAGACTGTTATCAGTGACACAGGTGGATCTGTTACTGTTTATTTCACAGGAGGCGCTTGACGTTCATGTCGGGAACATGAGGAAATCTGTGCAATCATCTCCATCATCACATACACAAAATCAGACGGAGAACTCGCTGCCTGATAAAGGTCTGAACGTGTCTGAACATGGTTTATCTGCAGCAGACAGAATCTCTGAGCATGAGCTTGTGTTACTGCAGCATCTGAAGCAGCTGAAGAACAGACAGATCCTTCATCCTGCGCTTCAACAAGGTGAACACACACACACACACACACACACACACACACGAGCCTCATTTGAGCACCAGGATCTGTGATTAATGCATTCCTCAAACATTGTAGCTCCTTGTCATCCAATAATCACAATATTCTTTGATACTTTTGATATGAAACAAATTCTGTCAGTTTCATCTGTAAATTCAGTCAATAAATGTGTTTTTGTGTCTTTAATGTGTGACAGATCATGAAGCGATCGTCTCTTCCTCTTTACTACTAGTTACAGCAGCAAATAAACATCAGAAGATTCAGAACAACTTACTGAAATGAATCATGTCATGTGATCCATCAATCACTGTTTCAACCACCGAAAGTCACATAATGCCACGTTTAAGACATTCAATGACCATAAACTCGATATTCAGATAAAATAACTCTAGAGAGGAGCGTTCTGATACATATATGCACTATATTACATATTTATTATATATTTACTCATTTTTAGATGGACATTTTACGCTTTTTAGATGGATGCCGAGGCTTTTTAGGTTGGGTAGAATCTACTATCTCTGACCCAGTTCCTTTGCTAATTTAAATTTTAATTTTAATTTTAATTAATAGTAATATATTTCTGTCAGTGTCTTCACGTTAATCTGAACTTTTATTTTGGCGGGTTTATTTTGAGTTTCTCTGTGTATCTGATGATAGTTTTCTCAAATGAAATAATGGTGAAGTGGAGAGAAACAGTAATTAAACATCACTAGTTTCGGCTCTCAAAAACTATTTTCAGTTGCCAAATTTTCATTGCATCGCTAATTAAGATCTCATGACTCTTTCAGCCAGCAGTGAGAGCTTGTTCTAGTCAGCTCAGCTCTGTTAAAATCAGTCCAGCAGATAATGTGAAAAGTTTGCAGCGTGTCACTCATAAACCATCTGCAGTCCGTCTGTTGCTCTGGTATTGTCCGGCTTATTCGTTTCTGTTTTCATTTCTACACAGTTGGGTTGAAACTGAGTCTTCTGGATCCAGCTGCTCCCATAGACCTATATTATCTCGGAGTTCATTTACCTTCGCCTGTTCTCGACCTCACACCATCCTCCTGTAAGCACAATAACTCTTCATGGCATTTGATGTTCTTTCTTTATTTTTTTAATGCAGATTTGATTAAAGAAATTGTAGTAATGGAGTCACCGTTGACAATAATAAGATTATTAATGTCAGTTTTTGCCTTTTGTGGGTCTTAACCGTAACATCCGTGAGTACACACAGTACTGGAGTTGGATCAGACCCATCTGACCGATACTTGATCCCGCAAAAATCACAGTATTGAAGCCGATACCGAATATCGGATCAGTGCATCCCTAATAGGACCATATGAAATTTAAATTTTCCATTTAAATTTTAATAGTTAAATGAATTTTTGATAACCAAAAAGCATGTCTAATTAATTGAAATCATTAAAATTACAAACTTTAACAACAAATTATTAAAAGTTTAACAAAGATTTAACTTTCCAAACCTATGAAATCCATTTTACTTTTTCCCTAATCCCGTTTTATTTTTCCGAGATTCTGTTTTTTCATAAGACCCTTGCTATTAATAATATACATGAACAATAATTTTACAGCATTTATTAAGTGTGCATTAACTAATCTTAACTTTGATAGATAAACATTATGATTAATAAATGCTATAGAAGTGTTGTTCTTTATTTCACGTTAACTGATGTTAACACTTTACAATGAGGTTTTATTTGTTACCAGTTTATTTGTGTGTATTTGAATTTTTTTCATTTATTTATTTACCCATCAATGACTAGCCTAGCTCTTCGTTTGTGTCCAGATGCTCCTTTCGTGTCGCGGACTGGGAAGACTAACGATCTGACCCGGATCAAGGGCTGGATGGAGAAGTTCAGTTCCAAGAGTGCAGCTGACAGTAAGAACATAAACAATAAAAGCTCCTTTATTTATTTGAATTCACTTTTTATAATTGTATAATTTTTTTTTAAGGCAACCATTCTGCGTTTTCCTCGGACATGTTGGATGAGTATCTTGAAAGTGAAGGCCAGCAGATCAGTGACCGCGCCGCTGTGTTTTCAACAAGCTCTCCGTCAACGGTGGTCTATCAGCTGCCCGTCAAAAGCAGCAGTTACGTCCGAACCCTGGATAGTGTTCTTCAGACGCGGGGCGTAACGCCAAACGTGTGTTCATCCAGACCTCCAGTAAACATTGTGCGTTCTTCCTCAAGAAGCACCTCTCAGCGCTCGCTTCAAGACCATCATCCTAAAGTGTCCAGCGGAAGAGCCAGAAAAGGTTATTCCAGACGTGGGAGGAAGTACCGTCGTCGTAGGCACCAGCTGAGGTTCAACAGAGAAGCTGTTGATGGATCGCAGTCCTCCACATCGGCTAAAAGTCTCACTGAGCTCTTGGCACAAGAAGAACACGCCGTCTTTCATGGCAGGAGTCCCACTTACATCACCACTGAGAGAGCGAGCTTTGCCTTGAGTTCACTGCTGACCACAGAGGTAGGAGCCATCACAAACACTTCTACTTGAGTTACTACAGTATACTAGTAACTAGGGTTCACATTCAGAATATATGTGAGAATTACAATGTTATGATTTCATGTAAACACTGATAACTACAGCATCTGAATGATTGTGCTTTCATCTGTACAGACGGCGGTGAAGACGACACAGTTCAGCACGCGGCACGTTAACGAAGAAGCTTGCGTGCAGCACTTCTGCCGGCTGGGCTGCGTCTGTCACAGTCTGAACAGAGAGATTCGCGGATCCACCCACTGCAGACGAGTGCAGTGCATGTTCAGCTGCGGCTGCTTCAAGCACAAGATCCTTCTGATCCGCTCACCAGAACTGAGCCAAACGCACAACACCAGCAGCCTGATGGCCTTCCGTGAGTCACTGTTATTATCATTTTTAGTTTTATTGTGAAATTTTCTGTTTTCAGTTCAGTTAACTATAATAATCCTGGTACAAGTGAATTTTCTATGTGGCTGAGTGAAATGCTCGTGCACTTATTCTCCATGAAACACTGAGTTGATCTGAGACGTCACATGTCTTGTGTTGTCAACAGCCATTGCTGACCAAGGATCAGACAGCAGGCCTGCACCGGCTCTCCGAGTGACCAGCCTGTGGAAGAGGAGACTGCATGAGGACGACCCCGAGCCGCTCTTCACTCCTAAAGCAGCCGGTGTGCAGAGACGAGCGCAGCGCTTACACACCTACACGCCACGGCCCAATCCTCAGGTTCTTTCCCAAGACATTTCATAGTCTTCAGCGTTTTCTGTTCTGAGCTGATGTCGTGCTTGTGCAAAACACTGTCCCATCCGAGCTAGGAAGCGTTTGTGTGCGCAGATGCTTCCTACTATATTATTTGAATATTTGCGTTTGCTGTAATTTCCTGTTGGCTTGTTGCATCACAGGTGCAGGAGAAGGATCCGGTTTACCTGTTCTTGGAGAGCATGATGACTTGTGCTCGTGTGCGAGAGTACAACAGTAACCCTCCGCCGCAGGTGCACTTACTGCCGCCCAAGAGACCTGATGAAGCGGTACTTTATCCACACAAACACACCGTGATCTTCTCCTCACTTACTGTTTATGACTTTGTCTTATTCTCTCCCACTGATTGCAGATCAATGACGTGTCTCAGTCGCATCTCACTAGTCCAGGTCAGTAGGACACACTAAAGAAAGATGAACATGGAATAGGTCCTGTTTAAGTCTGAGGTGACATGTTAGTGTAGAAATGTTACAGCGAAGTTATTTCATATTTTGTTCTTTTTGTTCGTCCAGGCGTGACTGCAGGAGAGCCAGAGCCCACTAAAGTGCTGGAGATCATTTCTCGGTGTAACTGGGAGTCCCATCGGTCTCTGGTGCTGAAAGAACTGTTTCGCTGCATCAACATGAACTGCCTCTCATCAGTTTTCTCTGTTGACATCTACAAAGTGGAACTACTCTCAAAAAATCTTAAAATGGACGGGTCCAGCTCCATGTTAACCTACAAGGTCTGCGTGTCCCTCGCTAAGAAGCCAGAAAAGACTCACGAGCCGAAGCAGGACGCGAAGAAGCGAGAGGATGCGCTGAGAAATCCTTCCTCACAGAAAGTCAACAAACTAAATGATGAGCATGTTAATGACAGTCTGAACACCACAGAGGCGAAGCACTTTCCTCTTCTGTCGCGCGTCGTTCCTGCTGGTTATATGAAGGCTGATAAGAAGACGTTAGTGGGTTCTGGTCCAATCAAGGTGAAGTCTCGTACAGTTTGAATCATCAGACAGCTGAGACACTAGGCTCTGAATAGTGTTGGTCTCTGAATGTTAGGCATAAACTTCCTTGTTTACTGATTTCAGGTCAATGGGAAAACGTACACTCAGGCTAAACTGCTGCTGGGCCGAATGGGAGCGTTGCATCCAGCCAACCGTCTGGCAGCGTATGTGACTGGCAGGATAAAACCAGCACCTCAAAACACCAGCCACGGCAGATCAGTTTCCAAAACGCCTCAGGTCAGGGCGAGGTGTTCAAACTCGACTCCAGCGCGTGATCCCTCCAAACGTACAGGTAAGACGCATTCAAGCGTCACTGTTTTTGATTTTTAACCCATTGGTCTGTATAACACAGATCTTCTCTTGCTTTGTCCTGTTTAGTGAGGCAAGCAAACCAGAGTAAAGCAGCTTTCAAAGCGCCAGCTCCCCAAACTCTGGCCATCTTCAAGGCTCCTGATGGCGTCAAAAGCACACCGACCCTCTTCATATTCTCACATGTTCCCAATCCTGCAGCTCCACCTCCAAACCCCACATCAACATCTAATCATATGACATCATCTAAGCCTGGGCTAGACCTGAACGCTGTAGCTCCGCCCCTCTCTGGCACTGCACCGCTGTCTAAGGGTGAGACGGTTCTCCCGGCTTCTGCTCTTCCTCCGGGACAGCAGGTGGTGCTGCAGCCGGTCGCAGGGATGACAGGAGTGAACATGTGTCAGTTCAACGGACAGATGATTCAGCTGGTGCCCGTCCCTGCAGCGCCACCCATGCAGCTCCAGAGCAGCGCAGGTCAGTGCCACAGCCTGCTGTGGATTCTTGTGTATGAAATCAGTTTTATTTTTTCCCAAATTCTGTTTCAGGATTCAGTTTAAATTACTTTTTAATAATCAAAAAGGATGTCTAATCAATTGAATTAATAGTTCATTCAAATGTTAACAATAATAGTGCGTTATGAAATATATAATTGTTTTCCATTTTAGTTTTTCAAGATTCTGAATTACATTTTAATAATCAAAAATGATGTATAATCACACTCTCGTCCATATCACCATCACCGTCCTACACCAAATTCTGTCACATTATGCAGTAAATTCCTTTTTTTATGACTTGAATCCGTTTGTGTTTCCTGCACCATGGAAATCATAGAATGTGGCCTGCATTCAAATGTAACATTCTCGCTTTGATTCTCAACAGGAAGTGCTCAACAGGAAGCGCAAACAGCTACACAACTACCTCAGATGACCAAATCTATATTAAATCCAGCACCTTCACAAAAGCCTTTTCCATTCATTGCACCCAGAATCCATCCAGTGCCAGGAAACAGCAGCTTTACTATTGGAAGTGGTGTACAGAACGGTTTTCTTGCTAAGAATAACACGTTTTCCTTCCGGATATGCCCGCCTGCTGCTGAGGGCAAGACCACGGGGCTCGAACAGACAGAATCAGGAGGATCCTCTTCCACTTTGTTACTTCCTGGAGGATATAGGTTAATAAAACTGCCAATGTTGGTCCAACCCAGTGTGAATCCCGAGAGCAGCCCATCTGGGTCACACGTGATGACCGAAAGCACAGAGAAATTAACCGCAAGCTCTGAAGAAAACCCTACGAGCTGCAGCCACGCTGAAGACACTGGTGAAGACCCAACCAGACACCAGCCCGCCGTTTCTATCAAAACAGAACCAAGTGAAACTCCGACAGACGCTCCTCCAGTTATCATAAAAGTAGAGCCTTACAGTGACTCGCTGCAAACAGACAAACATCACGACACGAGTGAACATCTGTGCAGTGACGCTGAGCAGGAGTATGTTCGCATTAAGATCGAGGAACCCTCCGAAACGAACCAGTCGAATCCGTCAGATGACAACCAGAACAAAGACTTGCCGCACTGCGTAACAGTCAAAATAGAGGAACCAGACAGTGAGACGGACATCAAACATTGTCTTAAAGCCTCTGAAAGCAGCGGCCCGGTACAGACAGAGAAATCGTCCTCCATTTCTGACGCCCTCAGTGAAGCTCAACAACATCTGAAAACAAACACTAGTGGTGATTTTTCATGCCCTTTATTCGTGAGTCCGATCTCGGCGTTCTCAAAGCTAACATTCGCTGTCCCTTTGCTTCCGGCTCAAACAAAAACAGCAGAAGAGCCGCGTGAACACGCATGTGCTACACCTGCTGACGGCGGCGATTCTTTCAGCAGAAGGGCCAATCGCAGGCCTCGAGAGCTTCAGAACCGCATCCAGTGGCTGTGGAAAAGAAAACCACAAGCTTTGACCTCGGACGATCCTCCTGCTGTTTCTGATGGAGAACTCGCCGCAGGCGTTGATGACTCGAGCAGTGCGCTCATGTATTCCAGTGACGGATGGACCACTGAAGACAGTGTAAGTCGTCACTGAATCAGCCTCTGATTGGATGAAGAATGAGCGTCCATTTGCATTAGCATACCAAATCCTCTAAAATCACATAACATGTATTATATCGTCTCTGTCAGGTGGAATTGGACAAAACGTTGTCAAAGTTGATATTGAGGCTTTACATATGTCTGTGTCATTATTATTAACATTCTACCAAAATCAAGCTCAAATGGAGTTTTTGACCAGCGAATGTCAGACAAATACATGTCTTGTCCGTCATTAGAAGTGCATCGCATTACTTTTTCATTAGCTTACAGGTTATGAAGTTTATAGTAGCTCAGTTTTTTCTGTCATTTGGCCAAAATATCATGTTAAGACGATGTTAAGACTGTTTAAGACAGTATTAGTTGTGACCTGATGACAAATCCTAGACTAAGACACTCTTCTCCACTCCTCAAATACATAAAACATCAGCCTTTATATATATATACAGGTGCTGGTCATATAATTAGAATATCATCAAAAAGTTGATTTATTTCACTAATTCCATTCAAAAAGTGAAACTTGTATATTATATTCACTCATTACACACAGACTGATATATTTCAAATGTTTATTTCTTTTAATTTTGATGATTATAACTGACAACTAAGGAAAATCCCAAATTCAGTATCTCAGAAAATTAGAATATTGTGAAAAGGTTCAATATTGAAGACACCTGGTGCCACACTCTAATCAGCTAATTAACTCAAAACACCTGCAAAGGCCTTTAAATGGTCTCTCAGTCTAGTTCTGTAGGCTACACAATCATGGGGAAGACTGCTGACTTGACAGTTGTCCAAAAGACGACCATTGACACCTTGCACAAGGAGGGCAAGACACAAAAGGTCATTGCAAAAGAGGCTGGCTGTTCACAGAGCTCTGTGTCCAAGCACATTAATAGAGAGGCGAAGGGAAGGAAAAAATGCGGTAGAAAAAAGTGTACAAGCAATAGGGATAACCACACCCTGGAGAGGATTGTGAAACAAAACCCATTCAAAAATGTGGGGGAGATTCACAAAGAGTGGACTGCAGCTGGAGTCAGTGCTTCAAGAACCACTACGCACAGACGTATGCAAGACATGGGTTTCAGCTGTCGCACTCCTTGTGTCAAGCCACTCTTGAACAACAGACAGCGTCAGAAGCGTCTCGTCTGGGCTAAAGACAAAAAGGACTGGACTGCTGCTGAGTGGTCCAAAGTTATGTTCTCTGATGAAAGTAAATTTTGCATTTCCTTTGGAAATCAGGGTCCCAGAGTCTGGAGGAAGAGAGGAGAGGCACACAATCCACGTTGCTTGAGGTCCAGTGTAAAGTTTCCACAGTCAGTGATGGTTTGGGGTGCCATGTCATCTGCTGGTGTTGGTCCACTGTGTTTTCTGAGGTCCAAGGTCAACGCAGCCGTATACCAGGAAGTTTTAGAGCACTTCATGCTTCCTGCTGCTGACCAACTTTATGGAGATGCAGATTTCATTTTCCAACAGGACTTGGCACCTGCACACAGTGCCAAAGCTACCAGTACCTGGTTTAAGGACCATGGTATCCCTGTTCTTAATTGGCCAGCAAACTCGCCTGACCTTAACCCCATAGAAAATCTATGGGGTATTGTGAAGAGGAAGATGCGATATGCCAGACCCAACAATGCAGAAGAGCTTAAGGCCACTATCAGAGCAACCTGGGCTCTTATAACACCTGAGCAGTGCCACAGACTGATCGACTCCATGCCACGCCGCATTGCTGCAGTAATTCAGGCAAAAGGAGCCCCAACTAAGTATTGAGTGCTGTACATGCTCATACTTTTCATGTTCATACTTTTCAGTTGGCCAAGATTTCTAAAAATCCTTTCTTTGTATTGGTCTTAAGTAATATTCTAATTTTCTGAGATACTGAATTTGGGATTTTCCTTAGTTGTCAGTTATAATCATCAAAATTAAAAGAAATAAACATTTGAAATATATCAGTCTGTGTGTAATGAATGAATATAATATATAAGTTTCACTTTTTGAATGGAATTAGTGAAATAAATCAACTTTTTGATGATATTCTAATTATATGACCAGCACCTGTGTGTGTGTATATATATATATATATATATATGTGGCGGCACTTCATTCACAACAGAGGTGGGCGGAGTTATGAGGTTTGACTGACAGTTTGAGGAGCCGTGAGGTTTAGTCACAAGCTCTTTTTAATACTTTTGGTTAAACATTTGCAAAACTCACAGACCGATGTAAAGGGTGACCGAGAGGAATGATTTATGAAAAACAAAATAAAAATGCCGCCCGACAGCGACGACACAAATAAACTTGAACTGAATTAAAATTGTTTAATATTTTAACCCCAGAATGAGAAGAGCAGTGAAGACGATGTTGACATTGAGACGTTTGAGGCGGAGGATGAGAGGAATATCTGCCGCTTAAGAGCAAAGGCAAGACGGTGAGTCGATTATGAGTTTTGTTTCTTTGACATGAGTTATGATCTTTCATCTTACACATTCGTTCAGCTGGTGTTGCGTATACTGATCAGCTGGTTTATTCTCTTCAGGAAAACACAGCAAGCAACTCCTCATCAAAGGCTTGTGAGTCTCCTTTTGTTTTCTTTCCCACACTTTCCTTTGTTTTGCTCAGCGAATTCCTTTGAGCTAAAATATTGAGATTTTGAGTTAACATTTCAATCATTTAACAATACATGTTCATGGTTCTCTGATGTCGGATAATGGTCACATGACAAATAAAATATTTAATCTTTTTTTTTTTTTTTACATTTTTATAATTTAATTCATTATTAACCGAGCTGACCCAAATCTCTGGTCAACAAACATTTATATCAGTTAATCCACGTTCCATCTCTGTATACTGGTGCGTAAACATACAATATATACACACTTGAAAATGATGGTGACCGTGAACAGGTTTTAAGATTGTCATGACCTGTTGTGTTTAGTAAAAATAAAATATTTGTATCAGCAAAACCTGATCATCTTTATATTTTTCAATCTGAAGGCTAAACCGGTAGGAAAAGCGGCCCATCATGCAGTGCGGCTGATGTCCGATCTGCCTATGTACAAGCGCACGTGGCGTCTGAATCAAGCGCTGAGAGGAAGGAAGCGTCAGGTTGAGTTGCAGCGGAGTTTGGACTCGTTGAGGAGGACGCTGTGTGTTGAAGAACACGTGAGGATGAGCACTGAAGACCTGCTCCGTCAGGTGCGTCACAAACCTGCACACATCACTGAGAGTCATGCTGGACTGATGGAGTAATGCAGCATCCCAACAAAGAACATGACAGTGTTTATGGTGTTTCATCTGACGCTTTGAGACCAACTCATTTATGATGGAGGAAAAAGAGCCTGATTGAAGAAACTCACATTTTTATTACTGATATTTTACACCAGTTTCCCAGGAAGTGATGATATTGTTCTGGGATGGAAACACTGCTTTATCCACAACTGTTTTATGCCATATTCCAAGTTAAATTCACAACTTTGGATGAAAACCTGATCATTGACAGTTTATTTTCTCGCTGTGTTTCAGGCTCGTCAGGTGATCACAGCTCTTGAGGACCACAGCAGGTCTCTGATGGCACAGAAACGGGCTCTGATCCAGCAGCATTCTCACTATCAGACTGTGATGTCACAGCGCTCTGGTACACAATACAGCAGCACACGAGCGTTTGTAGAGATCACAGCATCAGAAGCAGAGCAGCTCGCCTGTTGTGACGTTTACAGATGATCATATTACGAACAAAATCAAAGTTATTCTTGATAAAATTTACTTGATAAAAATCAGTGCAGATTTGACAGCAGAAAGACACGTGAAGCACGAGCTGAAGGACGTTTGTACAATTCTACTAAAACAGTCTAATCTCTCAGTCAGAGACAGAAGGACTGGAGGAGATTGAGAGTTTTGATCATGTTGCTGATTTCGAGGCCTGTCAGATGAGATACAGAGGCTGTATAGAGTGAAACTAACACAGTTTTATGACTCTTTCAGTGGCGGGAACAGAATCACATGTTGAACAGAAAGCAGCAGCTCCTTCATCCTGCAGAAGTTCAGCAGAAACGCCTCAACACGAGCGGTCCGGTGAGTTCAGATGATGAATCCAGTGTTTCCAGTCTGAAGATGAAAATATTCACTGTCTTCATGTGTTTGATCTTCAGTGCTGAAGAGAGCGTCACGTCTGCCCAACATCGTCCTGCAGTCCTTCACCGGGATTTAGAGAGATCCGTGATTCCACTTCATCCGTGTGAAAGCAGTCGGACAGAGGCTGAAACGAGACGTGATCCTGGTGCCGTTGGGCTGTGAACCTTCACACTAAGAATACCAGAGTAAAAACAGAGTATTCTGGAGTCAAATCCCTCACTCATGTGATTCATATCGAGCAATACTTTATTTTTCTGTTAATGATGGATCAGATTGTCTGTTTTTCAGGTTTACAGCATTAGTTTGTACAGTGTTTGTAAAAAGCAGTTTAATATCTCTTGATAATGAGTTCATTAACCCACATTGGGCAGTTTTTTCTACGGCTTCCTGTTTAATACTGAACATGTTTGCACACTTTATGGATTATGTATTTCTGTTGTCAAAGTGGATTTATTTTTGTGATTTATGAATCAGGCCTGTGTTCGTTTTCTGTCATAATCACTAAACTCATCTGGGATCGTTCAGGCTGGAAAACATCTCAGATTTATCTTCATGCATTAATCTTGTAAAGTTTTGTCTGTTTGTAAATTATGCAGATTTCTCTTTATCATATTGAAATGGCCTCAGGATTGAGTTGATATTATGGCCTTGTGCATAAATAAAATTTAAATCCATGTAAATGTTTTGGTTGTTTTATTGACCTGCATTTTTAACGGGAGTTAAACACAAAACAACTTCTCATGCCTGACAGGAAGTGATGTGTGTGAACGTGTTTCCCGGCAGTCGCTGCATGTAAAATCAGGCCTAATTTATGACAAAAAATGCGCAGTTGTGATTTACATGCATAACCATTTAAATGTTTTAAAACATTAAAATAGTGTTTTCATATTTATGCTAATGGCACATTAGTGCTCATTGTTTCTACAAATGTATAAATATTAAAAATATATCAATTCATTTTATATACTTTTTATTTAAAATTTATATAACTATTCCAAAAACATTTAATATTCATGGAAAACCTTAGAAACCAGGCGTGTACTTTTAATTTTAAAGGCCTAATTTTTAACAACAAAAATTGCGAAGTTGTGATTTACTTGCATATGCGTTTTAAAATTTACGTTAATGGCACGTTATTGCTTGTGTTGTTTCTACGCATGTATTGCCTTATATAAATATTAAAATATGATATGAATTGGATATTTTATTTTAAAATTACATAAATATGTTTATATATATATTTATATATATATATATATTAATTATAATAATTTTAATATAATTACTCTCAAGTTGAGAAAATCTCTGTTAGGTGCTCATGAATATGTAAACAGCGAAGCGTCATGAGTCTCAAAGGCCAATCAGATCGCTCGACGCGCTGATTAGCGGCGGCGCGCAGGTACGGGATGAGCGCGGATGCGATTCAAACAGAACTCGCTTGACTTTACTGTAGTATTACTGGAGTTTAACGCGCTCGAGTGTGTGAATGCAGGACTGTGAAGCTGAAGGACATGGAGGCTTTTACCATCAAGAGTCGCATTAAAAGTCTCCTGCGCTCTCCGTCCATCAAACTGAGAAAGAGCAGAAGTCGCATCAAAGACAGTCTGTCCAGAAAGGTAAAGACTGTTCTAGTTCAGAGAATAAGAGAATAGTTAATAGATCAGTGCTGCACCTCAAAACTGCGGCAGAGTTTGTAGTTTTATATTAAAACAACAGTTTGTTACAATTATCAAATGTTTCATCACTGTAACAAACATCAAAGGAAACATGAAACAAACTGCTGCTTGTTTTGATGAGTTTGTGTCCTTTAATCAGTGTAATGATTGTCTTGTGTTTAGTTTAGTTTAATCTGCTGATCAGTTTGTCTTTTCAGTCATTGGTCCACAGATGATGATGTCAGTGGTTTTCTGTGGGGCAAAAGGGTGATTCTCACACAATCTTAGTTTCAAAGATTCCAAACATGAAACTTTTAAAAATGTTTGCATCAACAGATTTCCTTTTTAGACATTAAGATCAATGTCTGAAGTGCTTGTGATCATTCATTTTAAAAGTTACACCATTTTTTACATATTTTCCAAAACAAAATCTCATTACTGCAACAGTCTGCAAATGTCAATAATATTAGGAAAGCTAATACATTTTCACATTTTTAAAAATTGATTATTAACAGTCATGCACAGTTACATGAACATATTTTTAAATTAACATTTTTATTTGATTTGACTGATTTTTCTCATTACCGCAACACCTGCTGCCACTTACAACTTCATGTTTCCGCTATTTTTCATTATTATTATACATTATAAAATAATATTTTTTTCTGTCATTTGAAAACATCCATTTTTATATCATTTTTTTAGTATATTTTCATTTTGTTATGTTTCAATTACAGTGTTACATACATTCGGATGCACCTGGATGCATTGCGGTAATGAGAATTTCAACAGAAAATGCAGTAAAATACAACAATAATTCATTCCTGTGTTGAAATTACTCTCTGTTCAGTGTAGAGAACAATATTGTTTTTATATATTACTAAAATGCATGTTTAACATTTTAAATCATTAGTGCCTTGGTGTTTTAATGGTTTTGTGAGAATGAGCCGAATGTTACTGAGACAGTGAAGAGTCACATCAGCACATTCCCATGATGCTCCTGTGTCGACTTTGAGCTCATGAATCATCAGTGTGGAAAGAAAGAATGATAATGTCATCGATTCAGCAGTCAACAAACTAACTTGCTGTCTTTAGGGTGATTATTTCCCAATAAATACTGTGTTTAATAAATGTTTTGTTGTCTGTGTAATACAGTGTCTGTGTTTGTTGTTCTCAGGTGACTCTAGAGAAGGTTCTGGGCATCACGACTGCAGGAAACAGCGGTTTATCATGTGACCCGTGTTCAGGAACTGTAGCCTATCCAGCTGGGTGAGTTCATACACACACACACACACACACACACACACACACACACACACACACACCCCTTCATCATGAACGACTGATTTACTGTGATATCGAGCTGTTGAGGGATGAACGTACTGATCTCACTGCAAAGTGCTTAAAACAAGAACAAATATCTGCCAATGGAGTCAGAAAAATAATCTCGTTTTCCCTTTGGATTAAGTTTATTTCTCTGACTCCATTGGCAGATATTTGTTCTTGTTTTAAGCACAAACTCACTTCATTTTGACACATTTTTCAATCTTTTATGAACTCTTCTAGTGTTTTATGTTGATAAGTTTAAGGAAAGCAGATCTCCCGGCTCTTTCCCAAGAGAATTACAGCGATTAACCAGCTTTAATTGAAAATGCAAAGATTAGTCAGAGCTTTAGGCCTATAAATGGACTCTTGATTCTGTTTCATTCAGGTGTGTCGTCGTGTTACTGAACCCGGCCAAAAACACACAACAGCATCTCATCAACTCATCCAGGTGAAGAGACACCGAATCACAAGACATTCACAAACCTGTTTACCCTTTCTCAAAGTCCTGATGTTGTTTTTGGTCTCTACTAGAACAGGTTTTCCTGCTTGAATGTTGATTATTTTCCTCATATTCTCCATTGTTCAGCTCCTCTCTTCCCAGTCTGTCAGTAACGCTCTGTTTAGTTCCTGTCTCTATGAAGCCCCTCCTTCTGAGAAGCACAATGTGCTCTGATTGGTCGGCTGGAGCAGTTGTGATTGGTGTTTGGGAAATGTCCCGCCCCTTACCATAACCGCCAGTTTCAACACACTACTAACTAACTCAACCAGGCCCCGCCCCTTTATTCTGCGTATGAATTATTTAAATGAGGGATATTGTGAATATTGTCTCATATTCAGGAAGACCATCAGCACACTGTCGTTCTCGTCAGATGGCCGGTATCTCGTCACTGGAGAGGTGAGAGTCAGTCAGTCACATGATCAGTTCCGGTCAGTTGTTGGACTAGCTAACAGGCGTTCTCATTCCTCAGAGCGGTCATCTTCCCGCCGTGCGCGTCTGGGACGTGTCCGAAGGGACGCAGGTGTCCGAGCTGCTGGAGCACAAATACGGCGTGTCCTGCGTGGCGTTCTCGCCCAACAGCAAGTACATCGTGAGCGTGGGGTCGCAGCATGACATGAGCGTGAACGTGTGGGCCTGGAAGGTACCGTGATTATTACCCATCATGCCCTGCTGCCCGTCCCTGAGCTTCATTACATGCGCTTTCCTCTCGTCTCTCCTGCAGAAGAACGCGCTGGTGGCGGCGAACAAGGTGTCCAGTAAGGTGACGGCGGTGTCGTTCTCGGAGGACAGCGCTCACTTCGTCACCGCGGGGAACAGACACGTCCGCTTCTGGTATCTGGAGCCCTCGCGCTCCCATAAGGTGCGTTCATGACCTTTAACCTTTTAAACGCGTGGAGCTGCTTTCAATTAAAATCATACAACATGTTTCTGACATTCTTTTGATATTTAATTAATTTTAATAAAAATTCTATTAACTTAAATGTACAAACCAACATTTTGTCCTAAACTAGCTCATCATGCTGGTTAATTTAGGCGTGTTGTTTCCATCCTCGTTACCCATTCTGCTGTATTTGATTGTTAATACCTCTTGTTTTATTTAATTGTGATGTTTTATTGGTCTTTTTATTGCACAAGATTACAAATGTATGCAGATTACACATTGATTTTGTTGCTTATATTTTTTTTTATAATTTTATTTATTTTTTTACTTAATTTTGTTTTATTTATCTTTTTGTTTTACTTTATTTTATTTAGTTTTTGTTTTTTACTTTACCTTTATTGTTGTTTTTGTTTTCTTTCTTTTTTATATTATTTATTTGTTTTTGTTTTATTTTGTTTTATTTTTTAACTTTAATTTACTTGTGTTTTTATTTTATTTTTTTTATTTAGTTTGACTTTATTTAATTTGTTGTTTATTTATTTGTTTAGTTTTACTTATTTTATTTAATTTTTTGTTTTCATTTTTTTACTTTTTGTTGTTTTTATTTTTTAGTTTTATATTTATTCATTATTATTTTTTACTTTTTTTTTACTTTATTGTGGTGTTTTTACATTTGTTTTAAATTGTTTATTATATTTTATTTATTTATTTTTTCACTTGGTCTTTATTTTTGATAGTTTTTTTCCTCAGTAGTCTCATTCAGATAATGGCACAGCAAAACATCTTCATAAGTACTAGGTATTTAAAGAAAGTTCAGATAATGGTTTCCCTCATTAATGCATTGATAAACCGTCCCATGATCCTCTGCAGCCGGTGCCGCTGATGGGGCGCTCGGGGCTCCTCGGGGAGCTGCAGAACAACTTCTTCTGTGGCGTGGCGTGCGGACGCGGGCCGAAGTCCGACAGCACCTTCTGCATCACGTCATCAGGGCTGCTGTGCGAGTTCAGCGGCAGGAGAGTGCTGGAGCGATGGGTCCGTCTGCAGGTCAGACACTTCCTTCTCTTTCAGCACCTGATCCATGTCAAATAATTAGATTTTTCTGACTGTTAGGCTTTACAGGATTAAAGAGAACGAGTGAATGTATGAAAGAAAGACAGTTGATGCCTTTATTCTGTATTTTGTTAAGAATGATTAATGAACATCATGTTTCTTTCAACAGTCTCAATAAACGTTCAATAATTCAAAACTGCAGTGTGATTGATAACTGTAGAACGGGAAGTTGTTGAAGTGACGGTTCTCATTCTGGCTGTTTGTCCTGTGAGATGAAGATCTTGGTGTCTGCTGACGAGTTCAGATGATCACGATTCTGTGTGCAGACGAGTTCAGCTCACGCTCTGACGGTGACGGAGGATCTGATCTTCTGCGCGTGTGCGAACGGAACCGTGCGCGTCTTCAGCCCGTCGGACCTGCGCTTCATCTGCACTCTGCCCCGCCCGCATCATCTGGGTGTCGATGTGTCCACCGTCACACAGGCCAGGTGATTCATACAGCGTTCAGTGACGCATTACTGACACATCCAGGTCATGATCACCCAGAATCACCCACATAATCGACATGAAACCTTTTTAGGACCAATAAGAATTTTATAACATAACATGTGTGGTTCAGATGTGGTTGTGTACCAGCTGTGACCTGCAGCATTAGAGACTCTGATTAACGCATTACCGTCTGTAATTAGTTGCGTTTCACCTGATGGGATGAAAAAATCCCACAGATTTACACTGAAGGATGAACCCGAGACGCTTCTGATCTGTTCTCCTCTGTGTTCTTCAGTCGCCCGTTCAGCAGAAAGCCCGACGCCCGCTACCCAGACTCTGTGGCGGTGACCTTTGACCCCGTGAACCGCTGGCTGTCCTGTGTGTATAATGACCACAGTTTATACGTGTGGGACACGCGAGATCTGCAGAAAGTGGGTAAAGTTCACTCAGCGCTGTATCACTCGGCCTGCGTTTGGGATCTGCAGGTGAACATCCGCTCGGACGCTGTGTGAATGTACTGTAAAATGTAGTTGAAGACTGGAGTAATGATGCTGAAAATTCAGCTTTGATCACAGGAATAAATTACACTTTACTATATATTCACATAGAAAACAGCTGTTTTACATTCTAATAAATACAGTAAAACAGTGAAATATTTTGATCAAATAAATGCAGCCTTGGTGATCAGAAGAGACTCTTTGAGTGTGATTTTCTGTAACTGTACACACATGAGATGTCGTCAGCTGTCCGTACTCTGTTCCAGATGTTTCCCACAGACGCCGATGGCTCTCAGACGGCTCTCGGCTCCTCGGATCTGTTCCTCACCTGTTCTTCTGACAACACTGTGCGTTTCTGGAGCTCAGACGGCGTTCACAGCGCTGACATGTTGAGCAGTGTAAGTCTCTAAACGCTGATGTTGTATTGTGGGTTTGGTGACGAGTGATGAAGTGACTCAAACTCTCTCAGGATCTTCATCACGTCATCTACGTGGACGACAACACCGCCGCCCTGCTGGACGTGGAGGGAACCGCGGTCAGTGGCTCGGAGAAGCCTGAGAGCTCGAGCGCCGACAGCCGGAGCGGGATCAGATCCATCTGCGTCAGTCCGGATGGGAGACACCTGGCGTCCGGAGACAGGAACGGCACACTGAGGTGCGGATGATCATGTGACGAGCTATCATGAAAATAATGTCACTGTGCAAAAAACGTAATGATGTTTACATGCATTTAATATATATAATTATTATTTATTTATTTTTATTTTATTTATTAATTACATTATTTAATTACTTACTAATTATTTATATATACGTGTAATTGTTTTATTTGATTATTTTATTGTTTATTTTTTCATTTATGAAATAATAATGCATTAATTATTGTTAAATTATTTGTTTATTTAAGCATTTCTTTTTAATTTATTAATTAATAATAAAATAATTATTTATTTAATTGTTGAATAAATAATAAATTTATTTGTTCTTTAATTATTTCTTTAATAATTGTAATTCAACTTAATCATTACATTTAATAAAATTATTTATTAATTTAATGTATTAAATAAAAATGAATTATTTATTAATGCAGTTTCATTTATTAGTTTGTTTAATCATTTTTATTTAATATTTTGTTTAATTACTGATTCATTATTTAATTTATTTATTAAATTAAATTAGTTTTAACAATTTTTCATTTATTTTTATTTAATTTTAATTATTACTGATTATTTAATTGATTTATTAAATTATGTAATTAGTATTTAATTAATTATTTTTATTATTTATTTAAAATAAATTGATGTCATCGTCACAGGATTCATGATCTGACGTGTATGAAGGAGATGGTGAAGGCTGAAGCACATGACTCTGAGATCTTGTGTCTGGAATACTCCAAACGTCACACAGGTGCGTGTCCGATCATTCCCAGATCTGAGTGTTTTCCCTGCAGACGTGAGTGTGTGTGAGAGTGTGTGTGACTGTGTTCGACAGGCATGAATCTGCTGGCCACAGCGAGTCGAGACCGGCTGATCCACGTGCTGGACGTCGAGGAAGACTACGGTCTGCTTCAGACGCTGGACGAGCACTCGTCCTCCGTCACGTCCGTCCGCTTCGCTGGTGAGAGTCCCGTTATTATTCCCAGAGTCCCATTAGAGAATATGTGTGCAAATCAAACATGCAGTCATCTTCGAGACTTGATTGCATATTCAAATTTTGTACGAGTAGCAGCAGTGGTCTGGAGTCAGAGTGACTTTACAATTAAGATGAAAAATGTTTTCTGGGGCTTGAGCCGTAATGAGACATGAACAAACGGAGATGTGTCGACCTCTGTGACCTGATCGTCTCATGTTTGTCTGCAGCCAGTGAGGGGAAGTTGAGGATCATCAGCTGCGGAGCGGATAAGAGTGTGTACATCCGCACCGCACACAGGGTGAGTTACGCTTTTCCGGATATTCCCTTTCATGAAGTGTGTAATAAAGATCTGCAAAGATCAAAGATCATAGTGCAGATAAAAGAAAGAACTGAGTCTGAACTGAAACGAGTCGTCAGTAATTCAGTCTCACGTCCTGCTGAATCTACGTAGGTTTGTAACTAATTTGCATAATGCCAGCCTCTGATGTTCATTGGCTGAACAGCGTCTCTTTGCCCCGCCCTCAATCACTGTAGTTGTATCTGAGACTGGAAGAGTTTGGTTCGTGTTGTTCATGTCGAAGACGCTGTTTTCTGACTACAACGAGCTTCTTCCTGGGTTAGTGACATCACCCTAAAATTTACATAAACCCCGCCCCCGAGAACACACAACAAAGGGGGCGGGGCCATGTTGGGCTGCTTTAGAGAAGAGGAAGAGTTGTTGTAGTAGAGTGTTGTTGACATGCCGTCATTTTACGCCGGACTGCTTCACAAACGAGGGTCAATTCAACACAAAAGATTAACATGACGGCACATGCTAGTGGATGAGTTGAATCAACTCCACAGCAACTACATAAATTTATCCACTAACCATTCAGAAACGTCTAAAAGTTGTAACTTCTTCCTGAGTCTCTCCATCAGTGTCGACTCCGGTTTGAACAATGTAAGGCTGAACACCGTTACTGACAATCCTCATTTTGGCTGCGTGAGATTCTCCAGCTTTGTTGTTGTTGAGCTGTTAAAGCTCCGCCCTCTTCTGGAAAGGGGGCGGGAGCAGCAGCTCATTTGCATTTAAAGGGACACACACAAAAACGGCGTGTTTTTGCTCACACCCAAATAGGGGCAAATTTAACAAGCTATAATAAATGATCTGTGGGGTATTTTGAGCTGAAACTTCAGACACATTCTGGAGACACCAGAGACTTATATTACATCTTGTGAAAGGGGCATTATAGGTCCACTTTAAAGTGTTTTTTTTTTACCTTGGATGCATGAGACCTGATGTAGGAATCTATAAAATAGCATAAGAGGGGCACTTTAATATCTGGAGGAAAAGCTCATTCAGCAGCAGTGATTTAAACTAGCTTAAAATACGTTTGTTTTGTTTTTTTATTGTTGTTTTTTTTATGGTTTTAGTTTTAGTTAATTATAGTAACCCTGTTTGTTTAGACCATCAGAGGAACCGCCTTCAAACGGACACATCATGTGGTTCGGAAAACGACTCCCAATGACATGGACGTGGATCCCACATGCAAGTACGCAGCCGTCGGCTGTCAGGACCGCAGCGTCAGGTGAGAACATGAATCTTTCAGTGACGAGAATGAGGATGAGTCCTGTGGTCACGAGTGTGTGTGTGTGTGTGTGTGTGTGTGTGTGTAGAGTGATCAACATCAGCAGCGGCAAACAGAAGAGATCTTATAAAGGCTCACAGTCTGAAGACGGCAGTTTGCTGAAGGTCAGACCGTCTGATTCTTACTACTGTTGTGTGAAGAGTATTACCTGTTTTCATTTGAACAAACACTACATATTCATCATGAATATGGACATTTTAATATTAAAAATTATTTTAATATGCAAAACTGTTTACCCAATCATAGCAGTGGGCGTTTACTTCAAGTCTAAAGCCAACTACTTGTTTTTTTTTAAAATAAAAATCTTGATAACGTTATAAGTGGACCAGTATAAAATAAACGAAATGCAGTTCATAATCCTTTAACCTGCTCAGTTTGTGTCAGTGAAGTTGTTCATGCGATCGCAGGTTCAGATGGATCCGTCCGGTCTGTATTTGGCCACCAGCTGCTCCGATAAGAACATCAGCCTGTTTGACTTCCGGACCGGAGAGTGTCTCGCCGCCGTGTTCGGACACTCCGGTAAGGCGACGCTCGAGTCGGTCAGAGGTTCTTCTGTCGGCCGATGGTGAGATGATGATTGTGTTGTTCTGTCTGACAGAGATCATCACGGCTCTGAGGTTCAGCAGAGACTGCAGGCGTCTGCTGTCGGCATCAGGAGACAGGTCCGGTCCGGTTCCAGTCCTCGTCTTCGTTAGCGCAGCTCCTGTGTGTGTGTGAGTCTCGCTGACGTACGTCTGCTGTGTTTCAGCTGTGTGTTTGTGTGGAGACTCGCTCCTGAACTGACCGTCAGCATGAGGGAGAGACTCTCCGAGCGCAGAGGTCGTCACAGCGGACCGAACGCTAGAAACAATCCCTTCAGGTACAGGATCTGTCTGATCCTACATGTGACTGGTTAAAGTTCCCTATTTTAGAGTCTCCTACAACAGGTTTACATTCATTCAAGGTCAAAAACACTCCTAATATCCAGTGTCTGAATATCAGTGTCTGAAACGCTTCGATCAAGGATTCGGTCTCTCTAAAAAAGATTGTCTAAAAACTATATCTCTAGTAGTTGAGATTGTGTGTTTTCTCAGACGGTCCTCCTCGAGTGGATTCACACTGCGCAGATCTCCGTCCATCACGAGCTGCTCGTCTGAGAGCGACCAAGAGGAAGATGATGATGAAGATGAAGAAGCTGTGAAGACGTCTGGAGACACAGAGAGACGGCCGGACAGCAGTCAGTCAGAGAACAGTGTTGAGGAGACGACGGGTCAGAAACACCATCATCTCTCTCACCCACATACACGCACGCACACACACTCTCTCTCTCACACACACACACACACACACACACACACACACACACACACACACACACACACACACGATCACTTACGGCCATTAATGTGAGGTGTTTCCTCTTGTGAAGGTGCGTCTGATGAAGGACACGAGTGGAACCCGCTGAAGGTCTGATGACGTCCGTGTGGATTTCATTAATGCTGTAATGTTGATGTTGACACGATGCGTGTCCTGTGTCAGATGTGTCTGCAGGACTCGAGTGTGTCTGAAGCGTGTCGGCCGCGCAGACGCTGGTCCTGTCGGATGGGATCTCTGGAGCTCATGGTGAAGTCCATGTTGGAGCTTCGGCAGCTGGATTCACTTTCTGAAGATGCCGTGAAGAACAGAAGCTCCTCCGACCGGCTGCGGGACGAGGTTCGAGGCAGCACCTCCAGCCTGCAGGTGATTCATTCATTTCATCAGCATTTAAATTAGACGCAAGGCATTTTTACATCGATTTTTCCATCAGACTACCGAGTTTATGGTCATTGAATGACTTAAATGTGACGTTACGTGACATTATTGTTCTCCAGCTGTTTTATTAGTTCTGGTCAGTTCCGGCCCTACAGAACAGTTTCAGCCGAAACGGTTCATTTTCAGTCAGATATTTCCGTGCATGTCTAGTTTTGTCCAGAGGTCAGTGTCGTTCTCTGCCCGTCAGGAGTGGCGTCACAGGCGTACGGCTCGTCCTCTCTCGGCCTGGCTGCTTCCCGCCTGCACTCCTGAGCCGGACGGGGTCGTGTTGTACCCGGATCACTGTCCCAGCGCCAGCAGCCTGCCCGGACCGTCCTACCGCGTACAGATCCCGGCCCGAGCAGAAGAAGCCCAGAGTCCCGTCAGCGGCGCCTCCGTGGGCTACGGCAGCGGAGGATCCAGTCCGGATCACAGACGCCACGGTACATCAGATGACCAAACCTCAGCTTCACCTCTGTTATCACATGACTACGGGACACGGATTGAAACGCTGAATGTTTATTCTTCCATCACCCTCTCAGACAGTTGTATAAACTCAAACTTCACTGCATTCCCTGGGAATCGAATCAGATGCTTTAGGTCATGTGATCGCTTCCCAGGGAATGCATGATAATGTGTTCCTTAACATCGTGTCCTAAACAGAAGTGATGCTGCGATTAAAAGGCGTCTTTTCCATGTTAATCAGACTTTTGTTCTAACCAGCCGTGATGGCCATACGTGAGTGCAGAGAGACTCCGCCCACACTCTCTTCTGATTGGCTGTGATTTTTGATTGATTTTGTCACGTCTGGTAGTCGTGTCAGGTGTGGACAGACGAACTGCTTGTCGCTGGAGTCTGCGTCTGGTTAGGACACAGTGTAAAGAAAATAAAAATTGTCATTTATTCACCCTCATGTTGTTCCAAACCCATGTGACTTCTTCGAAACACAAATGATGTAATGATGACACCTGAGAGGTTTCTGTCCCTTTATTGAAAGTCCAGGTAACCTTAAAAGATCCATAAAGGTCATAAAGGCATCGCAACATTAATCCATATGAACGAGTGGTTTAATCCAAGTCTCGTGAGGAGATTTGATCACTTTATATGATTTAATTTAGGCTTTTATTTGCATCTAAACATTGATTGACACATACATGCACACGGTAAACACTGACGCTCACGCATGAACAAACCTCACTGATTTCATTAAAAATATCTTCATCTGTGTTCTGAAGATGAAAGAAAGTCTCATGGGTTTGTTACGGCATGAGGGAGAGAAAATGACGACAGAATGATCATGTTATTGGTAAACTAACCCTTTAACGTCGCCGAATGAATGAATGTAAATGTAACTGATGAAAGAAAAGACGGCATACGCACAAGCTCAGATGAACCATAGAGGTGAAGAATCATGTTGTACTTCATTCTTCTGCGTGTTTCCTCTCAGATGAGCCACTCGGCTCTGACGATGATCACTGTGAGCGAGACACGAACACACGGAGAGACTCGGAGACACTCGCTGACGGTAAAGATTCACTCACGTTTGCTCCGTTTTTGCTGTTGCTTTTGTAAGTCCCTTTGGATAAAACCATCTTCTAAATGCATGAATGTCAAGTCAGCTTTATTTCTACAGCGCTTTATACAGTACAGATTGTTTCAAAGCAGCTTCACAGTAATAAACAGGAAAATAACAGAATTAATGATGCAAACTACAAATTCAGCTCTAAAGCAGCTCTACAGAAGACAATAGAGTCATTATTCAGTTCAGTGATAAGCAACTCTAAATGTAAATGTAATGTAGTTTCAGCTCTTCGTCTGTTCTCAGGGACGGACTGCAGCGTCTCGACGTGTTTCCAGACCCCAGACTCCTCCAGCAGGTATTGTGAAGATGTAAGATCTGCTGTACAGCACATGTGTGAGGCAGTAACATGAGCTTCATGTGCAGGACAGGTCACGTGCTTCTCCATAAGGCTGGTAAATGTAGCGTCGGCAGCGTCAGACCGCTGATGGAGGACACGGCCTCTCGGAGGAGCCACCCGTACATCAGCAGAACTCCTGCACGACTGCACAGATCCACTTCAGCACTCAATCCCACCGCTGACGGTGAGCGTCTGCATCACATGACCACCAGCGCTGAATGATCCTGAACATTCCCAAAATGTCTACGAGCGATTTTTGAAACGTCCGTACACAAAAAATGTCCCTAATGCGTCCCTGTTCATCACAGTTCAAGAGCGTCAACTCAACTAACAGTGGATATAATGGATTGATTTGACTTTTATTCATATATATTCAGAATAAATAAAAAATAAATAAATAGTAATAAATATTTTTTTATTTTTATAAATATTTTTTAAATTTTAATTTTTTTTTTTAATTATATTTTATGATATTTGTTAATTTAAAATGATTTTTTATATTTATATTTGGTTTTTTTTATATATATTATGAATAACTGGAAAGAATCATTGAGGTGATTTTGTATCTGTATAGAATTAAAAAACATTTTAAAAGCTGGAAAATTACTTTTTATAAAATATAAAATAATCATAATAATGCTTTTCATTATTAAATTATTTAAAAAAAAAAGCATCTAATATATTTAAATAATTATAAAAATAATTGTAACTGTAAATACTAATATTTATGTCTTAATTTCTTTATTTTCAAACAGTTTCAGAGTATCTTTGTTTTCAGACGCTGAAACAATATATCATGAGCTGCACACATATTATTTATTTGTGGCCCAAATAAACTTTTGAAATTTTATAATCGCATTATATTGTGATTTATTGATTTTTATATTGATATAATGGCAGTGAATGAACAACATTCGGGCTAGGGCTGCATGATGCATCAACAAGGTATTTTTTCTTTCTGTTTCTCCTTCAGCGTGTTTTTATTTAAGTATTTATTTTTTCCAGCACGAAGGTCACTGCCTCCGTCCCGTCTGCGGCGAGAGGGGCGTCCCGTCCTGCCCAAGCTGAGTTTGGAGAGGATGGAGCCCAGAACACCCCCGTCCTCCCCTCGGCCGTGGGACAGTCCGAACGCCCGCTACATGAGCCCCACCACCAGCTCCAGAGCCAAGATCAGCCGCTGCGTGTCCGTGGGCGACGGCCTCCATCTGGGCTCCAGCGAGACCCTGCCGGTCAGCAGCCCGTTCACAAGCGCTCCGGCCGAACTCAAACACAAACACCTCAAACCTCGCGCCTGTCAGCGCTTCAGCAGCCCGTTTGACGAGTGGCCGAGCAGATCCAGCTCTCCTCTAGACCCGGGGTCATCAGGAGCCGTGACCTCTGACATCGAGCGTCCTCGAGCGGCGGTGAAGGCTTTCTCTGTGACGTCTGATGAGCAAGGTTCTGCTTCCTCTTCCTCTGTTTCACTTCCTTCCTCTCGCTTTCACAGAATTACATTTATGCATTTCACAGACGCTTTTATCCAAAACAATTTGCGATATCCATAATATTTCTCTGTATAACTGACACTAAATGTGCATCACATTAGCAAAATTCAGGTTAAAATGAGCAAAAAAGGCATTAAATCTAACGTTCATCACAGTGTCTCATGATCATGATGCGTGTGTTCTTGACCCTGATGATCTGCTGTGACAGAGCCGGCGGTCAGTCTGGAGTCCTGCAGACGCGCAGCAGCCGATCTGTGCCGCAGCGTGAGGACAGCGTCCGGACTCTACAGGACGGTGAGAGGACACAGTCTTCCTGCACATTCAACAGGGCTGAGCATCGACACACTTCACCGTTCCACTCAATTCTGATCTCGATTTCATTCAGAATCCATTCATTTAGACGTGCCGTATCCACACAGACACTGAGAGGAACACACAATCAGAAAATGGCCGAATTATCCAATATATTTCCAATATATTCTCAAGATTCTAAAACATCAATCTTGGGATTTAAGAATCAATATCAGTTTATCAAAATGAGAATATAGTCACCCAGCCCTTGTTTAGTCTCTTTATATTAGTGTATAGATGTGTTAGTGTTGGTGTCATGTGACTGATGGCTGTGTTGCTGCTGTGTTCAGCTGATGTCCCATGATTCCGAGCGCAGCGGCGAGCAGCAGCAGATGCAGCAGCTGATGTCAGACGCTCTGCTGCAGGTGCGATCCGAGCTGGATTCAGTGCCCGGATCGTCCGGATCCGTGATGGGAGAGGGGAAGGCCACGCTGGCGTTACTGGAGCAGTACTCGCGGCTGCTGCTGCGCTCCGTGGAGGAGAGACTCCAGACGCTGTAGCGCCTCACGCCGTTACGCAGATATGTGCATATTTCATTTGTTCGTTCTCCCACTTATGTGATTTATTCATGTGGATGTTAATATTTCACCAGTTGTGACTCATGAGTGTTTTTAATTTTTTGAATTTCCATTTTATTCATGTTTTATTGTCAAACAGGTTAATAATGTGTGTTGTGTTAGTGATCATTTAATGACGTGTTAAACAATCCTTTTATTTGTTTTTATTTATTTGTGATCAGTGATTGTTTGATCTGATTTCTCACACAATAAACTGAAATATGATATGTATTTAAAGTAGATCATTTTTTTTATTCATTTACATTGACTTTAATATTTTTACTGTAATTCACACTCAACATTATTATTTCCTAGTAAGCTTTGCATATGTTAATTGTTTAATTGATCATAATGTACCGTCTGAGATCACTGATGTTTTCATCACAATATCTGATTGACAAATTAACTCGACTCTTTTGACAGATTTTCAGGTTTTCTCAGGCATTTGGATCTCATACTTTACAAATATGACAAAGAATTACAGTATGAAAGTAATCTTTATTAATCTTAGTTAATGTCAATTTCAACATTTCCTAATAGTTTTTAAATCAGAAGTTGTATTTGTTAACATTAGTTACTGCTAGTGTTGTAGTCCTAACCCAGAGCAACACTCCTTAAATTCATCCCAAAGATCCACATCTACTGCCTGAGAAATGTCTTAAATATAAAACGCTATATAGAGCTGCAATCCAATGAAATCACTAACAAGGTTTCATCTTCTGAATCTCCACGATCACACCTGCATCAATCATTCGTTTTAAAAAGAACATTTTGTTTATTGTATAAAATCAATATCACGATGCAGTCGTGCTCATGTTTGTGAAAACAGCTCTTGTGATATTGCTTAATTATTTGATGTGTTAAAATATAAAAATCCAGATCTTATATAAGTGTTTTTTTGCAATCAGATCTTGAATTTTGTGGGCATCTGTATTAATTTCGGCCACATTTTTGACACGATCGCCTGTTAATTTCTGACCCGGCACAGAAGAAACCAAATTAGAAATAAGTTATTAATTGCATTTGAAGCAGGAAGTTTAACATCCAATCACAGTAATGATGTTAACAAATAAATCAGAAAATGCACCGACAATTGACCATATTGTAAAGTGTTACCAGTGGTAGTATTTCTTAGTTAATACTCCATTATTTTGGTAAAGAAAACTTGGTAACACTTTACAATAAGGTCCTATTAGTAATGCATTAACTATCATTATCTAACAATGGCTAGGGATGCACCGATATGAAAAATCTGGCCGATACCGATAAGTGATAATTCTTTATATTTGAAAGCCGATAACCGATATATTGTCCAATAAATCTAAATCAAAATTTGTATATAATTTTTGAGAGCCTGATTGCAAACCATGTCCCAATCACATGATTATAATGTTCTCATTATAATATTATGTAGCCGATATGACAGACTTACACTGCACATGTTGAACTTAACTGTATTTTCCTTTTTGAAGTGATTTTAATCATATTTCAAGCAATTCAAAACTATAATGGAGGACTGAAGTGTCTCAGCTCAAGGAAATAATCCATTATTTATCAGCTTTAATATATCGGCCAAATTTCCTTATCGGGCCGATAACGATAACATTAAAATGAACATATATCAGCCGATACCGATATGGTGGCCGATATATTGTGCATCCCTAACAATGGTCAATACATTTGATACAGTAGTTATTAATCTTTGTTACTGTTAGTTAATAAAAATACATGTTCATGTTCACTCAGCTCCTTAAATAATATTAACAGATACATTTGGTTTTAATAATGTTAGTAAATGTTGAAATTATCATTAACTATGATTAATGAATAAGTATTGTTCATAAATAAAATCTTATTTCTGTAAGTCTCAGTTAAAGGGGAAAGGCTTTTTTGAGTCCAGTCGTGATGTTTGCGTGAGAGTTTTGTGTTTTATTGAATCCGTCTGGTGTCGTCGTGTCCTAAAGACGACAGTTTAATCAGGTCCTGTTGGGTTTAATATTCTGCCACGGTTAGTTTAGTTGACTCTGAGTCACGGGAGCGTGTCCACGTTGACGGACGTGAGGGTGACGTCATGCAGGATGTTGATGCGGTCGATCTGGTTGACCTCTCTGATACGGTGCTTAAAGTCAAAGGTGGGCGTGTTGTTGACGGCCACCTTGAACTCGGTGAAGGTGCAGAGGATCTTCATCTACGGAGAGACGTGAAGGTTACTGCAGTGACACTCATCCGCGTCTTCATGTCAATCGCACACACTTCTACAGAACGACACTAGGTGGCGCCATCACTTTTTGAACGCTCTTGCTGCTTTTATCCCACCAATAAACGGGAATCGTTTGAACACTTTGTTTTTAGGCAGAGAGTCTTGGAGTTCGAACTCCAGCGTATCGTTTACCTCAAAGTGATGTCCCGGCATGAACGGAAACGGCGCCAAAAGCTCCCGCTCCTCTTTCCCCCAGTGTTCACCCAGTTTATGATTGCGGACCAGAACCGCTTTTCCTCCTTCGTTGAACCGCGGGTTGATGTGAAGGGCGATATCGTTACCGCGCAGGAAGTTGATCGTGAACCTTGCGACAGAAGAAACGTTAGTGACACCTTTTTTTTCAACAAACCCATAATTCCTTAAAAACCCATTTGTCAAAGTATCAAACTGTGTTCATGTTTTGCTCTGGAGTAATTTATGATTTCAAAAAAGTATAAATACTACTACACTACTAAAATGTGCATCATCACGAAATTTTATTTGCAATGTTTTGTACAGCTGACATTCCTGTTTTTTTATTCACAGCATTTCAGTCAACCTTCCTCAGATTTGGGGTTTTTATACGCAATGTTTCATTCAATCAACCTTCACGTTTTTATTCACAATGTTTTGTTCAATCAACCTTCAGTTTTTTATTTGCATTGTTTTGTTCAATCAACCTTCCTCAGGTTTGGGGTTTTTATTCGCAATGTTTTGTTCAATTGACCTTCAGGTTTTTATTCGCAATGTTTTGTTCAATCAACCTTCAGGTTGTTATTCGCAATGTTTTGTTCAATCGACCTTCTTCAGGTTTTTATTTGCAATGTTTCTCGTTCAATCGACCTTCAGGTTTTTATTCAAATGTGACTTAACATTTGACTCTCACGTCCAGAACACAGTTAAAAATTCATATTTTCATTTAAGAAATATTGCAAGACTGCGCCCCCTGTTATCCTTTTCTGTTGCTGAAAAACTGATCAACACTCTTGTTTTTTCACGCATCGATTCCTGTAACGCTCTTCTTGCTGGGGTCTCGAAATCTACCTTAAATAAATTGCAATCTGTTCAAAATTCGGCCGCTTTGAGATGTTACCTTTAAAGGCGCTATATAAAATAAAGTTTATTATTATTATTCGCAATCTTTTGTTCAATTGACCTTCAGGTTTTTATTCGCAATGTTTTGTTCAATTGACCTTCTTCAGGTTTTTATTCGCATTTTGTTCAATCGACCTTCAGATTTTTATTCGAGATGTTTCGTTCAATCGACCTTTTTAAGGTTTTTATTCGCAATGTTTTGTTCAATCGAACTTCCTCAGGTTTTTATTCGCAGTGTTTCGTTCAATTGACCTTCTTCAGGTTTGAGTAGTGATTTATACTACTGCGGGACTTATACATTTTTTAGAGTTTGTATGGGACTTTTATCCGATGCACCTATGAATGGTTCTGATGTGTGAGGCACTACACTTTCTGAAACTCAGCCATACGTTAAATATGGCAACATTGGATACACAAGGGCAACAGTCTCTTTAGTGCGCACTTACATTTTAGCATCTGGTTTAATCTGTCCTCTGATAGTTAGCATTAGCTTGTCATAGATGCCACGGGGAAAATTCATGTTGAAAGGAACCACCTGAAAGCAGAGAAAACATTGATATTCATTAGACATCGACTTTCGCAACATTAGTTGTGTTTTATTATTAGTATTGATGGTTTTGTTCTGTCTGTCCGTGACCCCTCATGACTGCGACACAAGGGTTAAGCAGCGCTGGTTTAGTGTCTTACTACAGGAGCGGTCGCTGGCGCCGGGGGCCACTGCTGCGGGACTCCTCCTGTGGGCCCCTGACCGGGCCAACCGGGTTGACCAGGATTACCGTGCCACGCCGGGGGGACTGGAGATGGGAGGTAACCCGTCGGGGTGGGTACTTGAGCAGGCCAGGTTGTTTGAACAGGTGGGTTCGGCTGAACTGGAGGGTTTGGTTGGATTGGTTGGGATGGTTGGATTGGTGGATTGGGTTGTGCTGGTTGGGTTGGTGGGTTTGGTTGGATTGTTGGAGGGTTTGGCCAGCCTGGTTGGGTGGGTTGGACCGGCCAGGTCGTAGGGAGCGATGCGCTGGGCTGGTTAACAGGCCAACTCGGCTGACCGGGCTGGTTAACAGGCCAACTCGGCTGACCGGGTTGGCAGGGCCAACAGGGTTGGCAGGGTTGACTGGGCCATACGGTACCGGCCGGCTGCTGAGGGATCTGAGGGTAAAAGCCCTGCTGACCAGAGGATGGGCAACTCATGATGTCTGTCGACCTGAACCTGAGAAACAAACAATTACTAACGTCAAACACTACTCGACTAACATCACATGATCCTTCAGAAATCATTCCAATATGCTGATTTACTGATGAAGAAACATTTCTGATTATTATCAGTGTTGAAAACAGTTGTGCTGCTTCAGATTTCTGTGGAAACTGTGAAGTTTGGGGTCAGTAAGATTAAAAAAAGGAAATAAATGAACACTTTTATTCATCAAGGACGCATTAAATTGATCAAAAGTGACAGTAAAGACATTTATAATGTTACAAAAGATTCTGTTTCAAATAAATGCTGAACTTTTGAGCTTTCTATTCATTAAAGAATCCTGAAAAATAAAATGTATCAGTTTCACCCAAAAATATGACTGTTTTCAACATTGATAATAATCATAAATGTTTCTTGAGCAGCAAATCATCATATTAGCATGATTTCTGAAGGATCATGTGACTCTGAAGACTGGAGTAATGATGCTGAAAATTCACCTTTGATCACAGGAATAAATTACACTTTACTATATATTCACATAGAAAACAGCTGATTAACATTGTAAAAATATTTCAGAATTTTTACTGTATTTTTGTTCAAATAAAAGCAGCCTTGGTGAGCAGAAGAGACTCTTTCACAAATGTTAAAAAATCACATTTATTCCAAACTTTTGAGTGCCAGTGTGTTTATTCTTCCACTTTAGTTAGATTTCCACAGCAGATCATCATTCTAAACCAGAGATACTACTGCTGTAATGGCTGCAGGTGTGAATTAAATCAATATTTAAGAACTGAAGGTCAAACATTGATGCACAAACCTGATCTGACTGAAGTGAGATCTTTATAACTGCTGTAAATCTGTGACATCACAAAAACAGGATCAAATCTAAAGATTCAAAACTACACATTAAACTCTAGATCACTATTACTGATCACTATTTAATAATTCCTGGATATTAAAGCATTTTAAGCTGTAAATGAGGTGTTGAGGATCACAGTACCTGTTGAAGGAGCAGCAGAAGGACGGAGGAGCAGAAGACGGGAGTCTGGTTTATATGCAGCCGCTCCTCATTCCTGCGCATTATGAAGAAAGAGCCCGTCTGTTCTCACACACACACACACACACACACACACTCACACACAGAGAGAAAATGATCTGCAGGATTTGATGATTCTGCTTTCTTCATCATTTGACCAGCAGGACATTCAGTAACTTTATTACCTTTATTAACTTTATAACTTTATAACTAGTGAAGCACACAGCCTGTTTTAAACTCATATAAAATGAACATAAAATTTAATATTTAGATCAACATTTTCTAAGGTCGCTCCTTTCACTGATCCTGTACTGGAAATAGAAATGAATTGAATTTTAAAGTTTCTCATTATATTTTCCTCCTTCACAGTGAAACACCAGCAGATGCGTCTCATACAGTGTGGATTATTAGATTTACACACACACCGTCAATATTCCAGCAGTTGCCACAGTAACCAGTGTTTCAGTAAGTCACATGACTGAACACAGAGTCAGTTTGTTCATGAGATTCACTGCAGACTGTACCGCAGACGCCGGATAACAAACATGCTGTAAGAATGTTCCCATAACGTTATGAAAACCCTGTTTCTGAACGTTCACAACATCCAGTTTTTTAAATGTTCTAAAAAGTTTTTTCTTGGTTATGTGAACGTTGAGGGAACATTGTATCATTCTCCAAACATTATGGGAATGTTACTTTTGAATGTTCTCTGAACGTTCTGAAACAAGTAGTAACATTTAAAAAACGTTAGATGAACGTCCAAATTAAAATGTTTCTGAAATAAAACGTTCCATGAATGATGTATAATGTTTTTGTGCTGACGTTCTGAGAACATTATTAAAGACCTGATAACTTTGAATGAACGTTCTGGTAATGTTACTGGAAGAATGTTGAGAGAACGTTCCCTGTCAGCTGGATTGTTTTGTATTATCTATTGCGATCTGTTTATTGATTATTCGTCTGTGTTCATTTCTTCATGATTAGATTCTACAGGAACTTGAGTTCTGCTTCTAGCTGTTTCTTGAGCATCAAATCATCATATCAGAATGATTTCTGAAGGATCATGTGACACTGAAGACTGGAGTAATGATGCTGAAAATTCAGCTTTGATCACAGGAATAAATTACATTTTACTATATATTCACATAGAAAACAGCTGATTTACATTGGAATAATATTTCACTGTTTTTTACTGTATTTTTTATTAAATAAATGCAGCTTTGATGAGCAGAAGAGACTCTTTCACTGCTTTCATTGCTTAGTGTTTTTTTCTTGTTTCCAGTCTAAATATCTAAAAATTCTTAAATCAAGATATTTTTTTTTTTGTTTTCTAAAAAAAATAAAAATAAAACTGAAGTGAGTTTTTGCTTAAAACAAGCAAAATTATCTGCCAATGGGGCAGGAAAAATAATCTTGTTTCTTGTTTCTGTCCCAAACAGAAATAATTTAGCTTGTTTTGAGCAAAAACTCACTTCATTTTGATTTTTGTCCCCAGAAAACAAGAAAAAATATCTTATGTCATTTTACTTATCTAGTAAAAGCATCTGGATTTAAGAATTTTTAGATATTTGGACTGGAAACAAGACAAAAACACTAAGCAATAAAAGCATTTTTTGCAGTTCAGTTCAGAAGCATTAAAACATCATTGGTGTGTAACCGAGGTGTAGCACAACAGCTGACGCGTCAGAGTCTCACACTGCAGGTCTGTGCTGTAATGAGTCTCTTGTGAGCGCGTGCGGTCGGTCAGTCGGTCGGTCAGCAGTCATGTGTCCGTGTCGCAGCAGCTGTAAACACATGATGAGGTTAGATTGAGACGAGCCGCCGTGATCATTGTCTGAACTGATCTGAATAATGACTCTATTGTCTTTTTACAGCAGAATCTGAATGTCTCATATTTGATGAAGTTTTTATCATTGATTCTGTTTATTACTGTGAAGCTGCTTTGAATCAATCTTATCGTTTAAAGCGCTGTAGAAATAAAGCTGACACTCCATATGAACAGACTGCAGTCCAACATGTTCCTGAAAGCTCAAATCTTCATCACATGATGTTGAAGGACTCGTTGTTCCTCGCAGTAAACGCAGGGTTTGGTCTCCATCGTTACTGAACAAACATCAGTTTATTTCAGCTGAACTCCATCACAGATTTCTTTAAGAATATTTTACATCAGATCTAATCTTCTGATTTTATTGATATGAAGATCATCTCATATTGTGCTTTTATATGATTTATCACATTGAGCCTCTGGAAACCCAATAAGTCCAAGAGCTTTCAAACTCAAATAAAGCTTCTTTATAGTGGAACAAAGGTGCTTTAGATTATTAAAATGTTCTTCACACTAACCCATCAAACGTGTGTCAGAGATTCAGTCTGATCCTGCTGAACGAATCATTGTAGAAGGTCACATTGCCTTCATCACTTTGTCTGGGATTTATTTGTTTTAATAATCCAAAACCCAGACGTGCAATTTTAAACTATGAAAATCTGTCACAAAATAATGAATTACTGCATAATTAAAAACAAATTAAATGATTAAAAAATAATCCAATTCATGAAATACATTCAGAAATTGTTGATGCATCATTTGCATCATAATCAACAGTTTTTCCCTAAATAAAGTTTAATCAAAAGTGAAAAGTAGGAAAATATGGAAGCTTGTTTCTGTCACTGAATAAACAACAACAACAACAACAACAACAAAACGGTAACTGAGGCTTTTTATCTTGCAATTCTGACTTTCTTCTCGCTTTTATGAGTTTTTATCTAGTAATTCTAAAAAAAAAGTCAGAATTGTGAGATAAAAAGTCAGAATTGGGTCATTCCGTGTCAAATCTACCAAATTTCAGAAACTTCCCTGGCTCAAATTTTTGATTTTCTTAATATTTTTTCTGTACAAACATAAATAGTGATGAAAGTCAAAATATTAAATGTCACAGATATATATTTACTGAATACTGAACTTGACATTTGATATTCAACAGTGCTTTGATCTGCCTGCATTGACACCATTCTTTATATACCAGTTATCACTGTAAAGCTGCTTTGACACAATCTGCATTGTAAAAAGCGCTATATAAATAAAGGTGACTTGACTTGACTTGAATAAGAGGGTCAAAATTACCATTTTCAGCTTTCATCACTATTGATGTTTGTTTTTGTACAGAAAAAATATGAACAAAATCAAAACTTTGAGTCGGGGAGCTTTGGGTGATTTGACACGGAACGACCCAATTACTGTTTTATTGTGTTATCTGTGGCAGAAACAGCGTCAGTGAAGCTCTTGAGGTGAAATATGAACCGCGTGGAGAATCTCAGGTGTGAGCAGGTTAACTGTTTCCCTGCTGTCTGATGAACTGCAGTTCTGTGTCAGCTGACGTCAGGCCTTCCCATCATGCACCAGTGACGCCCGCTGCTAGACCTGATATCTCAGAACACACACACGCTGTTCAGATGAGAGAAACGCCAGGAAATAATCCTCAGAGATCAGATCAGATCAGAGAAGAAAGTTTCTTCCAAAATCAAGAGCATGTCATGATGTCATCCAGCTCAATCAAATACGTTCTGCTAACGTTCCCGTTACGTTATGAAAACGTTATTTCTGAATGTTCAAAACATCCAGTTTTTTAAATGTTCTAACAAGTCTAAAAGTCTTCTTGGTGATGCGTATGTTCAGGGAACATTCCTTTGAATCATTCTTCAAACATTATGGGAACGTTACTTTTGAATGTTCTCTGAATGTCCTGAAACATTTATAAAACGTTAGAAGAACATCCAAAAAACGCTCTATGAACGATGTATAAATAATGTTTTTGTGCTAACGTTTTGAGAACATTATTAAAAAGCAGATAACTCTGAACGAATGTTCTATTAACGTTACTGGAAGAACGTTTGTTCAGAACTTTGAGAGAACCTTGACACAACGTTCCCCGTCAGCGGGATCCTCACAGCTTCTTCACTGATCTGATGTATTAAACTCATTAATCTCAGACTGGACAATGTTTCTGCTGCCCCTCAGTGGTGAAATGAAAACATGAAGATGTTGATTCAAAGCTTCATGTAATTCATTTACAGAAATTAAGATATACATTACATTAAATTAGTCACAAATGACATTCAAAAAATGATCCGCCTGTATTTCTGTCACACATTATATTCATACAGAATACCTGAATTCATTCCTAAACAGTTTTAAATGTTTTTAGTTCTTTAGAAGTGATTAAGGGCTGGAGAACTTACATAAATTACATCGACGTCGTTGTGTGTCGTGACGTCATTCACGTACATTTCACGTCACGTGTCATCGCAGCGTTTGTTTAGAATCCTCGTCGCTTCTAAACAAACAGGATCTGATGGTTCTGATTCTGATGGCTGAAGCTTCGGAACCGGTTCAGTGTGTCATTGTTTATAATCCCAGAATCTCGTGACATCATCATCATCACCCCGTTATACACGATGAAGAGAAGACACACGTGTAGCGTTTCGAAGCTGAGGGATTATTTCATCGATATCATCATCGAGCACGTCTGAAGCCGCCCGGGTTGGCGACATTACGAACCCTACTATGGCGAAGGCCGCTGTCATGAATATTAATTAGGACGCGCTGACGTTGCCTGGTCACTATCCAATGGCTTACGCCGAGTTCACGAATATTACTGGACCGATGCAACGACGTTGTCTTGTTTCCTGCCCATGGTGAATGCCTGTGTTTCTGAATATTAATGATGCTGCTTAGTAGCCCTCCAATGGCGAAGACCTGGCTTATGAATATCAATTAGACAATTTAACGTGACCCTGCTATGTGCTATAAAAAATGTAAAATAATCAAAATATTAAAGTGAACAGTTTTGGCGATAGCTTATATGGGCCATTCTACAGAATTGGTGCAAACTGCTGTCCCACAACCAAAAAACACATTTAAAAAGCATTTAATTATTCGACTTTTAGATGTTTACTAAGATCCTTCTATTATCTATTGAATCCCACAATAATATTTAAAATATCAGTAAGCTTAATATATATAAAATCATCATTTATTGGGTACTTTCAATTGGGAGGCTGTCCCGAACCCTAACCCTTGTGAAAATGATATTGAAATAATTTTGCAATTTTTTCCATTGTTGTTTTTAAAAAATATATTTTTGATTTTTTTTTTTTTTTTTTTAAAGTGAAGTTAAAAAATATTTATTTTATTTTTAAATCATAAAACTTTATGTAAAAAAATGTGTCCCTCATGTTCATGTCACTACTGAAACAGTGTGTGTTTGAGTCCATTGTCTGAGACTGATTTTAACACACTTCTACATTTCTGATCAGGAAATATTCCTGTGTCCCTCCCTCTCATCCCTCTCTTTCAGAGTAGATAGAGTCCATCATTCTGAGTTAAATGTGTTCAAAAGTCTGAAAATCTGTGTGGAACTTAAAGGAACGTCACTAACAAACACCTTTTTTCTGCAATTAAGCAAACTTTTTGGGGTGTTATTCCATAAAATGTAGTTTTTGTGTGTGTACAACTGTTCAGAACTGTGCTAGCTAACCATGTGCTGATTAGCATCTTTGAGCGGCTCAAAAGTATCTAAAATTGTCACTACCGAAACTTCACCACGTTTCGGTCGTGACATCATTGTTTTGGTAGTGACAAAAGGGAACAAATAATCATTTATTTGGGGGAAATAACATTTTAGTACAGTTATGCAAATCATTAGTATTTTAATATGTTTTAGCATGTGAGTTATAATTGTGTAATGTGATGTGGTCACTACCAACACATTACTGTCACTACCGGAAATGTGCAGTCACGACCGAAACATGGGATGTTTTGTCAAAAATAAAGTATATTGAATGATCAACTAAGATGTTATTATAGTGTTTGGTTCAATGTATATTCAAACTAATGAATCCTTCACTTTGAAATCAGTATGATAAACTTTATGCCTTTTACAAAGATTGGATTCAAAATACAACAAATCTCATAAATTACACATGAAATATTGTTAAAATTGTAATTGTTATTGATTTACCTATGAAAACTTATATATATATAAGGTAGATGTAAACAAAATCTTAATAAGTCAACGTAACCCTTCTTATTAAATTATTTATTATTGTGTTTTGGTAGTGACAAATTTGGGGAGAGGAAAAATATTCCTAAACTTTCTGAAAATACAATATGAGAATTAACTGTACAATTACTAGAAATGTGTACCTTGGATATTATACAATTTGCATACATACAAAATTTGTGGAAAAATACACATTTTGTTCAAGATGTTTCCAACTCTGACTTTGAACCAATTCTGTAGAATGATCCATATTTAGACTTATTTTACTGCACGTTCTCATCAGGATAAATCGCTTTTATATGCTGTTGTTGTTTTTTGTTTTTTTGTTGTACTTTCGAGGTTTGAAACATAATAGATAAAGCAGATGTTCAGTTATTCTAAATAGTTATATAATATTTAAGTTATATAAGTTTTTAGTTCTTAAGTTGTCATGTTATAGTCTTTGTCGAATATTTTTCCAGTAGACAGATTAGAAACAAATCACATACAGAATTTTATACATTTTCAAACCATTTTTTTTTTATACAGAGTACATTTTAAACAATTTTTTTTTTTGCGATTTTATTTAATAATAGGTTAAATGAATAAAAGCAATTGCAATAGCGATGGTTTCTTTTATGATTATTAATTAGACAATGCTGACGTCACGTTCTTCCCCTCCAATGGCCAGGTCTTAAGTATTGAATTTTAAGTCGTTGTCACTGACGTCGCGTTGCTCCCGTCCAATAAGCGAGCGCTTGGCTCATGAATATTCAGATACAAGCCTTCGCCATAGTAGCGTCAGTCAGTCTGCCGTCAGGTGCCGTGATTTCCCAGCAGCCCGGATGTAGCGCGCAGTCTCCAGCGTCAATCCCGGAGAATAACATGGCACGGACAACCACATAACATCTTAAATCCCTCCATAACATTCCCACAGAAGTGGAGCACATCAGTGACAGGACATGTGAGGAGCTTCCCAGCGGCAGTAGGTGAGCAATCATCATTTGAGTCTTTCCTAGCAACAAGCAGCCGCGTGATTGGATGCGATTCGCTGCTAATGCATAAGAACAGGGCTGCAAGTCTCATGCACGAGCTTCAACACTCGAGCAGCACTGACAGTCAGATTCCCGACGCGCGCGCGCGCTCAAGCCGCGTTCAGCACCGAGGACAGCGGCGCGCGCCTGCATGATTAATGCATGAGTGTAGAAAATGATGTTCATGTGTGTGTGTGTGTGTGTGTGTGTGTCATGCAGATGTTTGTCATGTAGTTGCTGCTGCAGGTGTCCGGTTCTCCAGTGTCATTAATAATGGCCTCATTTCAGCAACAGCACTGGCTGTGATCTACGGAAGCCCATTTCCAACACATAACAAAAAATGATTTCATGCTATAATTACGATTTTCCAAAGCATGGTTTTCTTCTGTATGTGCTGAAATGGTCTTCCACAGTGTTATGATGGTGTTTTGGCAGCCATGATGTTACAGTGTTTGTGATGATGTCATTACACACTGTAAAGAGAGCTGATTTGACCTGATGAGGTCAGGTTTGGTGGTGGATTCCTCAGCGTTCATGTTTGTTGATGCTGAAGGTTCGACATGAGCTTCTGTCTGCCTTCAGCTGCCAAACTATCACTCAAACACTGGATCTGATTCCATGCAAACTATATTTAAACTACAAATAATGAGCAACAAATCCATCTGTAAGTGTTTAGTCATGCATTATTGGATGTGACACTGTGGAAGTGTTCATTGGGTAAACTAAAGAGTCACGTCTAAATGTCTGAAGTCAGGCGTATGCTTCAGAATGACTACTTTAGGTAGAATCAGCTGTTATTTTAAGGGTCAAATGAGTTTCTGGTGGACATTGAACACTCAGCTTGATCATTTATGACTTCATCTTATCAGAACTAATTATAGATAGAAAACTTGATGATTCAGTTGAAGTTCATTTGTATAGCTCTTTTCACAATGTATATCATTTCAAAGCAGCTTTGTGGAAAATGCCTGTTTAGAAAATATTCTGTTATCAGTCAGAGACGAGTGTGTCAAAGTAACGTTCATATGGCAGTGATACACAGATATAATATTAATATAGTTCATGTTATGTGGTTAGTTATCCTCATGTATTCAGTTAAACAGAACATGTTAGCCAGCAATTACAACATGATTACAGTATAGGGATAATATTTGACAGTTTTGCATGTCTGGGTTAGGTCCGTCTGAACTCTTCGCAGTTGTCGGTATCGCCTGAAAACATCGCTGGATCCAAACCGGAGCTGCTCAATCTATTGGCTTCTGTGTTATTATAACTCTTACTGTAACGATGACAGAGGCCTGCTGGGTTTCAGGAGCGTTTGAAGGCAAAAATAATTGTTTGCCTTTGATTTTGGTTATTTTACACATTCAACATAAACAGAGAGAAAGTAACGTAATGTTCTGCGTTTGGGGGTTTATAGTAGAGCTGCACGATTCTGGAGAAATTGAGAATCATGATTTTTTTTGTTTAAAATAGAGATCATGATTCTGAACAGACAACTAAACAAAATAACATGTAATTTATTAGAGGTTATGACCAAATGTTATTTGCCGTAGTCAATTAAAAAATATTTAATTATTTGAATTATTATTTTTAAATGGTTTGAATGAATGATTCAATGACTCACTCATAAAAACTTCACTTGTTTCATTATTGGATGAATCAGCGTTTCTGAACAAATCTCTTGAGTGAATGATTCAATGACTCACTCATACAGACATGCGGTGCGTTCCAAACGGGATATATCGCCCTCCGAAGGGCATTTCGGAGTGAAAACAATCATGGCCACTATATTGAAGGGTCGTTCCAAACCGAAGTGCTCAAAATTGGCCACTTCAAAGGGCCCTTCGGAATTAAGGATTTCGAAGGGTACAACTGATGGACACTTTGGGCCCCCATGATCGTTTGCACAGGGAAGTTGTTTGGCGTCACAGAATGGGTACAGGAGGCTCGGAGTTCGATTTTACTTATAAATGTATAGTATTTTTCTATATTACTGTAATATTTATACGAGTTACATTTGGTACATTATTATGGTCAAAACGACATTGTACTTTACAGCTACCTTTCCATTTAAATATTTCAAATACTTAGACACAATAAACAATATGGTGCGATAAACCAAAAATAAATAAACTAACGTTAAAGAAAAGGCACAGCTTGCACAATCTACTCATCGTTTAGAGCGTGTTTTTTGGGGGGTCAACCAGCGTACAAAATGTGCGAAGGAGACGCCCCCTTGATTGTCTCGTTAAGATGCAGAAGCGCGTTCCAAAAAAAAAAAAAAAAACCTACACCTTTCATCCCTTCGAAGCTCTCACTCTGGAGGGTAAACCCTTTGAAGGGATTAGGGCATAGGGATGAGCCCTTCTGAATGGAATGCAGGGTTCACCTTTTTCAATATCTGGATGAATCAGCGTTTTTGAACAAATTTCTTGGATGAATGATTCAATGACTCACGCATAAAGACTTCACGTGTTTCATTACTGGATGAATCAGCGTTTTTGAATGAATCTCTTGAATGTTGATTCAATGACTCACTCATACAGACTTCACATTTTTCAATATCAGGACAAATCAGCATTTTTGAACAAATCTCTTGAATGAATGATTCAATGACTTACTCATAGAGACTTCACTTGTTTCATTACTGGATGAATCAGCATTTTTAAACAAATCTCTTGAATGAATGATTCAATGACTCACTCATAAAGACTTCACTTGTTTCATTACTAGATGAATCAGCATTTTTGAACAAATCTCTTGAATGAATGATTCAATGACTCACTCATAAAGACTTCACTTGTTTCATTACTAGATGAATCAGCATTTTTGAACAAATCTCTTGAATGAATGATTCAATGACAAACACATTTTTTAACAGTCACTTACTGGTGTAATGATGTAATGAGACAATCTTCATCTGAAGTATCAAGTTTCTTTCAGAAGGTGATTTACTCTATTTTGATCGCTACCATAGACGTCAGTGTTTATAACTATAAACTTTTATCTCAGTACTTCTGTGATAATCTGAATGATTGTAGTACAGAAATAATGATACTGTGTGGTTGAAAAGACTGTTTGTGAAGCTGTTTCATATCTATACATGACAACGGCTCTCTCTGGATCAGAACACAGATCTGAACTTGTCAAAGAATTACGAATCACTGTCATTTAGGAATAAGATTGCATGGGTGTTTGAATTGAGATCGCCATCTTTACACGATTAAACTTGCAGCTCTAGTTTATAGAGGAACCGTTGTTGGCATCAGAATCACAGAGATGAATGAACTGATTCAGAAAAACAGGTGTAACCCTAACACAGTGAATGATTCAGTGTCTCCAGTAGTGATCCGTGTGCATCAGAGCAGGAGTAAAGAGGTCTGTGGCATCAGTTTAGAGACAATTAAAGAATCGTTAGAGTTCCAGCGCTGCTCAATGAGCACAGCAGGTCACAATCGTTCCCGGCAGTTTTGTGCTTCAAATAGCAATCGCACCCACTATGAAGCGCTTGGATGGAGTCGGACTACAGTGTGAGAAGATGTGAGGATCTGATCACTGAAGCCGGCCTGTTCCTGGCTTCATGAGTCTGCTTTACAGTCACTGTGAGGAGCTGCTGTCTCAGATCTGATTGGTCATCATCAATCCTTTATCCAATCAGGACGCAGGAGGCTTGAGCTGCTCTCCGTCACTTCAGGAAGTTTCTCCCTGCAGCATGTCCGTCACCAAGACAAATTCCTTCTCATATTTGTCATGGGAATTGATGGAGAGAAACATGTGAGACATCATGTCTGTGTCGTGTTTCACGCTTGAGATGTTCTGCTCTTCAGATGCTTTTGTATTTTGCATCACCGTGTTTCAAAAGCGTTTTTAACGCTCACTGATGTTTCCGCTCAGGAAGCAGGAATGGCATTATTTATATATAATATAGATGCATTATTTATCATGTCAGCTGATGTGTTCCACCTTGGCATGCGATGTTAATTTCAGAACATCATGACAGTGGTTTATGAAGTTCAAGCTGGAGTGACTCTGATCTCTTTCTGTTTCTCTGCATCTCACTGTCAAATCTTCTGATGTATTTTGTGGTGAGGAACTCAAACTGGAGGACGAACGGAGAAGAGTGACCGACACCAGCGGCTCTCCATTGATTGAAGTCAGAGACCTGTGAGATGGTCATGTCTCAGTCGCAGCAGGGGGTGTGGCCACTAATTCCACACGTGAACACAGTAGCCAATCATAACAGAGCTCATTTACATATAAATGTCCCAAAGGTGCCGTAGTAGCAAAATCAGATTGGTAACACTTTACAAGATGTTCCATTTGTTAACACGAATTAAATACTGTAACAAATGAATTTCTCACTGTGTGAGTGTGTGTGTGTGTGTGTGTGCGTGAGTGAGTGAGTGTGAGTGTGTGTGTGTTTTTGTGACATATCAGGACACAAATTTGTATAATGACATGGGTATGACATAGGTATTACAAGGAGAGGGTGACATATGAGCACATTACCCCATGTCCCCATTTTTCAAAAGGCTTATAAATCATACAGAATGAGTTTTTTTGAGAAAGTAAAAATGTGCACAGTTTCCTGTGATGGGTGGGTTTAGGGGTAGTGTAGGGGGAGAGAAAATACGGTTTGTACAGTATAAAAACCATTACGCCTATGGAGAGTCCCCACAATTCACAAAAACAAACGTGTGTGTGTGTGTGTGTGTGTGTGTGTGTGTGTGCAGTATGTAGGCCAAACACTGTGAGCAGAATGAGTGTTGACACTCCAGGCGAGTTACCCGTGGCAGATGGGTTATATTCAATTAAACGGCGGTAAAAATAGCCGAATGCTCCATGAAAGAGCAGAAGAGCAGATATTACCGAGAGTGATTACAGCACTGATGATGAAAGAACGACACACAGGAAACAGATGTGAGAGGCAGGAAGTGATCTCCAGTAGCGCTCTAGTAAATCTGATCAGGTCAGTGAGCAGCGGGTGAAGTCATGTGACCCTGAACACACGCCTGAGGCTGATGGGAACTGCTGCAGTGTGTCTGCAGGTGATGGTGGGATTATTTACCCAAAAACTCCCAAAATAAAATCATGTTCTTCTGCTTTGACATACATTAGCATTAGTTTTTCCAATATTACTTTCACCTTTATTTGTTTCAAAGCAGCTCTACAGTGATAAACAGGAAAATTATTCAAACAGAGTTCATTTCGGCCGTACAGCAGCTCTAAAAGAAAAGAGTGTCATTGTTCAGCTGAAGTCAGTTCAGTGTTGATTCAGTTCTGTTGTAAAGATCATCAATTATTAAATTAGTTAATTTCATCTATAAAGCAGTTCTGCAGAAAACAGTGATGTCATCGTCCAGCTCAGTTCAGTTCTCATACAGTAGTGTCAGTTCACAAGCTTGTAATTCGATTCAATTCTGATATTGATTCAATTTAGATTAATTTAGATACAGTATGGTACAGTACAAAACTGTACAGGGAAAAAATCGTCTCGGGTTACAACTGTGTCATAATGACGACAGTTTGGGGAACGCCTTCACCGTGAAACTAGACCAATCCTGATGGGTGCTGCGTAACATGACTTAACCAGTGACGTCGCATGTGACGGCGTACACAGAAGCTATAAGGAACTCCACACAATAGCGTCAGCTTCTGATAGGTCGAAGCAAGTCGCTCTCAGGCATACAAAGGTGAGGCAAAGGGACGCAGCGTCTCGTTCCCTTCTCAGGGAACAAGGGTTACAGTCGTAACCCGAGATGTTCCCTTTCGAGGGAACTCACGCTGTGTCGTAATGACAACACTTTGGGGAACGCAGTGCCCACTGCACCATGCCAAGTAATGCCTGTCCTAGTGTGAAACTATCCAGGCACAGCTTAGGACGAGAGCACCTGTGTGCCTGGCGTTGAAGGAAGATTCAGACTATAAAATCTCATTAACGTATGCGGAGTGGCCCAGCCTGCCGCATCACATATCTCCTGCAGGGAGACCCCTGAGAGCAGGGCTTTAGAAGACGCCATGCTTCTAGTCGAATGAGCCCTTACAGCCAAAGGTGAAGGCATACCGCGCACCTGGTAGGCCAAAGAAATTGCCTCAACAATCCAGTTACTGATTGTCTGCTTGAAGGCTGGGAATCCTTTCCTGTGCGACCCAAAGCTAGGCATGTGACAGTATCAAATTTTCATGTTGCGATAATTGCTGAAGCTTTTATCACGATATACGGTATTATCACGATATTGAAATAAGTTGGGAAAAAAGTGTTTTCATAGTATAACAGGTTTAAGAACTCTTTTTCTTATAACAACAAGAACTCTGAATGTTTACATACAATAACACAATACACAAAAAAATTATAAAGTAAAATTTTTCAAACAGATTAAAGTGCAAAAGAATTATAAAGAACAACAGGTAACACTTTACAATAAAGTCTCATTATTTAACGTTAGTTAATGCATTAACCAAGATTAAGTATGAGCAATAGCATTTGTTACAGAAGGTATTACTCGTTGTTAATGTTAGTTAAGAAATACAACTGATCATTGTTAGTTTTAGCTCAGGTCCATTAAATAAGTTACAACTTTTGATTTTAGTAATGTTATTAAACATTAACTAAGAAATTAACATTAACTAAGATTAATAAATGCTTCATTATATAATAAATGCTTTAAATATTTTTCATTGTCAGTTTGGTAATAATAAATTAACATGTTAACTAATAAAGCCTTATTTCACTAAGTTTTACTGAACAATAACAAATAATCAGAACATTTTCAATCATTAGGGCATGTTGTAGTAGTCCAGATTAAAATATAAAAATGTTTATGTTCAAAAATAAATAGCCTATTAAGTCTTTAAGTATTAAGTATTTGGTGCTGTGATGAACAACATTGTGAATCCAAAAAACTGAATGGCTGTTTGAAGCATTTTAAATACTGTTCAGTAGTGCAGCTGCTTTGTTTACGGGGTTTCCGGGGTAACCGCTTCATTTCTGCTATTCCATCAGCACCCTCTGCTGTCAGAAAGTGAACGCGCACTTTCATTCAGCGCGTCGCCTTCACTCGTTCTGCTATGTGCTTCTCGTGCACTTTGGGTTTGTTTACATGAGTGCGTGTGTCCCTTTGACGCAGCATACAGCGGTGTTGTGCATTTTATACGGTTGATGGGGAAAGTCTTCTTAAAATGCATTATAAAAATTTGAATAATTCGTAATAAATAAGTATTTACGGTATTTTGAAGTGCCCGCGATAACAATATCGTGCATATTCATTATCGTGATATATCGTATTACCGAATATCGGCACATGTCTACCCAAAGCATACTAATAATTGGTCTGAGTTCCTCCAGTGAGAAGACCTCTGGACATATAACTCTAAGGCCCGAACAGGAGAGAGTAAATGAAGTCTCTCTAGTTCTGCCAACACATTTGGTGGAGGATTGAAGGCTTGAAGTATCGTAGACCGAGCCACTTTACAAGGCACTTTAGGCACGTAGCCAGTTCTAGGATGTAAGATTGCTTTCACCCTCCTAGCATTGGCTAGCAAAAAAGCTATCTTTAGTGTGTGATATTTCTCGGACGCTGACTCAAGTGGTTCGAAGGGAGCCAGGGATAACCCCTCGAGGACCACAGCCAGATCCCAGCCTGGGTATGAGTCGCAGGCCTCATCCTCCATGCTCCACGGAGGAAACGTACGACCAACTGGTGCCTCCCCAGAGGTCCATCACTTAACGCTTAATTGCTGCCACATACACCTTAAGTGTGGACGGGGTAAGACCAGCAGAGAAGTGCTGGTCATCCATCCACCCCTTAGGCTCCGGTGGGCTTCTCCTTCCCTCCAGCTCTGCCTTGGTCCTTGGTCGCTCCGCCTTTGCCTCAGTCCTCCTCCACCTCGGTTGCTCATTGCTGCCCTCCAGGACCTTCGATGTCGCTCGGTCCCATCAGTTCTTCAGCTCTGCCTGGGTCCCCACCACCTTCGGCTCCATCTCAGTCACTCATGGCCCTGGTTCCACCTGCCAAGGCTTCACCGTGGCTCCTCCCTCCCTTGACTCCACCCTGGGCTTTCGTCCTGGGATTGCTGCTGGGGGTTCCACTCTGGCTCCTCCCTCCCTTGACTCCGCCCTGGGCTTTCGTCCTGGGATTGCTGCTGGGGGTTCCACTCTGGCTCCTCCCACCTTTGTCTCCGCCCTGGTCCTGCCTGTCCTGTGTCTTGGTTACACGTCCCCCACCTAAGCTCCCTCCCGCCCTCCTCTGTTGGACTCTTGTGGTTTTTGTTAATGAGGTGTGAGGTCACGCCTCCTTAATGGGGGTAATGTTAGGGATTATCTGAGTTTGGTTCTGTTTTGGGTGGAATTTGTCACGTGTTTTAGTTCTAGTTTTCACTTCGTTGCTCTGGCTTTTCATTGTTTGATTATTTTGCACACCTGCAGTTCATTTTGTTCATTGGCTTGGTTCTGAGTATTTAAGCCCTGCGTTTTGTTCTTTCATGGTCTGTTATTGTTGCGTTGTGTGTCGTTGATTCTGTTCCAGTTTTCTGTCTCATTGTTAAATAAATTCAACACTGCTGTACTTAGATCCATTTCTCCTTGTTTACTTTCAACCCAGCTGTGACAGTTAGCACAAAAACGTTATTTGTACATCGTATTTTTTTTCTTTTATTTTGATGTTTGTCTAAAATTTTTTAAATCTTACTAGTTGTTTCAGAACGTTCAGAGAACATTCTAAAGTAACGTTCCCATAATATTTGAAGAATGATACAATGGAATGTTTCCTTAATGTTCACATAACCAAGAAAACACTTTTTAAAACTGGAGGTTTTGAGCATTCAGAGAACATTCAGAAATACTTTTTTCATAACTTAATGTGAACGTTAGCAAAACGTTGACAGTGACTCATCTGAGTGTGTTTTTATTAACGAGTTAGCACTTAAATTGTTAAAATTTCAAATTATTTCATTTTAATTCAAGTTTATTTGCATAGTGATTATTTGATTTATTTGATTACCTCCATTTTAGTAAATAAACGTGTATTAAATCATAAAATATAGAATATACAGTCTCATGAGCTGTAAAAGAGCAACGCCTGAGCAAAAACAGAGTGTGTATGTGTGTGTGTGAGAGTGAATGTGTGTGTGTGTGTGTGTGAGAGAGAGAGAGAGAGAGAGAGAGAGAGTCTGAGTTAGCGGAAGTGTCTGAATCCGGGCGTTGTGTGCGACAGAAACAGTAGGATGGTGTTTTGCTGGGTCTCATTGAGAGCGATCCGAGCGCGTGTGGATGAAGCATCCATGTGGAACGTGATTGGTTCTCAGTTCAGTTCAGTAGAAGAACATGCGGCCGGATCTGCTCCAATATGAATCTGATTCCAGGTACGTGAGTCTTCTAGAAGTTCTTTTATTCATTCTCAGGATATGAATTATTGATATCAACAATTAAATTCTTGATATCAGGAATTATATTTCCACTAGTAACAATGTTAATTCTTGATATCAACAATTCAATTTTCATTAGTTAAAATGCTAATTTTTGATATCAAGAATTACATTTCCACTAGTAAAAACTAGAATTCTTGATATCTGTAATTGTGTTTTCACTAGTGAAATGTCACCATAGGCTTCCATTCAAATTCAATTGTTGATATCAAGAATTGATTTCTTACTAGTTGAAATTCCAGTTTCACATATCAGAAATACAATTCTTACTAGTAAAAAACATAATTTTTGATATCATTATTTACTTTGTTACTAGTGCAAATATCTATTCTTGATATCAACAATTGAATTGCTACTAGTGACAATGTTAGTTTCTGATATCATGAATGTGATTGTTACTAGTAAGAAAGCCATTTTAGATATCTGAAATTATATTTTCAGATATCAAAAATGAACATTTTTACTAGTAACAATGTAATTATTGATATAAAAAATTATGTTTTTTATTAGTAAGAATTGTATTTCTGATTGGAATTTCAACTAATAAGAAATCAATTCTTGATATCAACAATTGAATTTGAATGGCAGCCTATGGTGACATTTCACTAGTGAAAACACAATTACAGATATCAAGAATTCTTTTTTCATTTTAACTAGTGAAAATTGAATTGTTGATATGAAGAATTCATATCCTGAGAATGAATAAAAGTCAAAACGGCTTGCCATAGAGTGCATGTTTGCAGTGACTGCATGCGTCACATGATCATAGATTAGATTAATACATGCGATCGGCTGCACTGAATCTGTTCTGTTTCTGAATGAAGCGTTTCTGAATAATCCTTCAGTTAAACTGGAGCAGCGCTCTGACTGGTGTTCAGCGATCGTCTCTTTAATAGCAGTGCGTTTTATACAAGTTAAAGGGGTCATGACAGATTTTATTATTTTAACATGTTCCTTGAGGTTCACTTATAATGTTAATAAAGTTATTTGCACACACACACACACACACTATTTCAACCTTCATTCTGACCTTCCGTCTGAAATGATCTGTGTTTAAGGCGCTGCTCCTTTAAGGCGTGTCAGTAAATGGCCTGTTATGATTGGCTAATGTCACTGCATAGGAAATAGTATCAACGGCCACTCACTATTGTACGTGAGTAAGTGTTTTGAAAACATTATCCATATAAAACTATAAATAGGCAAATGTCAGACGTTAAGCGACTGAACGCCAGTGGGCGGGGCCTATGGTGCAATGATGTGTAACTATTCGTCGATGTCTTGCTCTGGAGGCGGGCATATGCGAATGTATTTGCCCGTGTGACGTCACAGATCCTGCAATATCGAAATGAGCTGTTTTTGGAGCTTGATTAAATAAATGCTTTGTTTATAATGAGGAGGACGTTTTAAGCTCTGAAACTTGCAGGATGTTTTAACGGTACAAAGACCTCTTATATGTCAAAAGATCAAGACAAATCTGATTTCTCATGTCATGAAGACCCTTTAAAACAAGTGAAGGAATCTGGAGCAGATAGGAGAGAATATGAGAAAACAAGCAGAATTACTGTCACATCATCAGATTTACAGTTAATATAACTCCTGAATCAAAAACACATCATGAACAGACAGACAGATTAATCAGACGGCCGTGATTCTCGTGAATCACATGAAGCTTGGCTTCCTGACATCATCAGCATCAGATGAGATTTTCTGCAAATCACTAGGACACATTTCTCAATACTTGGGTCACTTTTCACCCAGTTCTCCTGACCAACTTCCAGTTTGGCACAGCAGTGAATTTCACATCCCAAAATATTTTTTTATTTATTTTCGTGGTGGAGCCGGTGATCATTCTGCCGTTGAGCTGTTCTGCTGTCAGTCAGTGAGTCTGAAGTGTGTTGGTTCGGTCGGCCTGCAGCTGCAGCGGGTCACAGCACAAGTGCAGCAGGCGTGTGTGGAATGCAATCGTATCTCTGTCGCATTTGTGCACGGCTGCTGAAAATAGCCGCGGGCGTGTTCAGTCGGCAGGAAGCTGGGGAAGGTCCAGGACCTGCGTTTGTGCGGGAAACGTACGGTGACAGATGGTGTGAGGACAGACAGCGCTGCTGACGGTCACTCGGGCCGTGGGGCGACCGGTGCCGACTGTCACTGCGGACACTGGCTCATTGTTCAGATGGACACATCAGCTGAAGACACATGAGTTAGAGCTGCTGCTGCGAGTGTGACGCTCAGAGGTTCAGATAGTGTCAGTTTCATGTTCAGAGTCACTGAAGAGTCAAACACGCTTTCACAACTGTTTGTTTGTGCGGCCAGACATCTCAACTTCTGACTCGACCAATCACGTGAGTTTGGGGCGGGGCTATCTGTCTGACTGACCAATAGCAGGTGTCACTGGAAGGGTTGTTTTAGAAACCTATGCTTAGGTTTTATATATATATATATATATATATATTCACAGTGTGTGTGTGAATGTGTTTTCAAAAGTTTGGGGCCAGTAAGATTTTTTGTATTTTTGGAAGAAATTAATACTTTTAATCATCAAGGACGCATTAAATTAATAAAAAGTGACAGTAAAGACATTTATAATGTTACAAAAGATTCTATTTCAAATAAATGCTGTTCTTTTAAACTTTCTATTCATCAAAGAATCCTGAACAAAATGACGTCCCACCCCAGTCATGTGAGAATGGGGCGGGGCTATCTGTCTGACTGACCAATGGCAGACGGGCAGCAGAAGGTTTGAGAAACTAGTCTTTATTTGTCCAGTTCACAGAAATGACACGTTTCACTCTTAAAGCAGTGAATTTCATCATCACTGCAGTAACTGCTTTTATAAAACTAGGGTTAGTGATGTTTACTAAATATTTACGTTTTGAACGTGTGAGTTTTGCTGTGCAGTTGCTGCTTGTGTGTTCTGGACGGTTGTCAGGATGTTGCTATGTGGTTGCTAGGGTGTTCTGGGTGGTTGTCAGGATGTTGCTACTGTATGTGGTTGCTATGCCATATTAATATAATTCATCAGTCTGACTGTAAGGTGGTTTGGGTCACAATCATATAAAATTCATCTTTCATTTGTCATTGATTATTTAACAGCGGCTTCATATGCGTCTGATCCAATCAGATTTCAGATTCTGAATGAATGATGTTTGAGTCTGTCACACAGTCACTTTCAGTTGTGATTGAATCTTCAGGATCTCGTGGTGTTTTTCCTGACGGTGAATCAGCTGAAAACTCCATCCAGTTTTTCATTTCTCTGCTCATGCGAAGATTTGTATGTTTGTGTTTTGCTGGTCTGACGTCAGGAGAGTCTGTGAATGAATCGCTGTGAGTCGCTGTGAATCACTGTGAATGATGTGAATGGCTGTGAATCACTGTGAATCACTGTGAATGATGTGAATCGCTGTGAGTCGCTGTGAATCACTGTGAATCATGTGAATGGCTGTGAATCACTGTGAATCGCTGTGAATGATGTGAATCGCTGTGAGTCACTGTGAATCACTGTGAATCATGTGAATGGCTGTGAATCACTGTGAATCACTGTGAATGATGTGAATGGCTGTGAATCACTGTGAATCACTGTGAATGATGTGAATCGCTGTGAGTCGCTGTGAATCACTGTGAATCATGTGAATGGCTGTGAATCACTGTGAATCGCTGTGAATGATGTGAATCGCTGTGAGTCACTGTGAATCACTGTGAATGGCTGTGAATCACTGTGAATCGCTGTGAATGATGTGAATCACTCTGAGTCGCTGTAAATCACTGTGAATGATTTGAATCGCTGTGAATCAATGTGAATCGCTGTGAATGATGTGAATCACTGTGAGTCGCTGTTAATCACTGTGAATGATGTGAATCGCTGTGAATGATGTGAATCACTGAATCGCTGTGAATGATGTGAATCACTGTGAGTCGCTGTGAATCACTGTGAATGATTTGAATCACTATGAATCACTGTGAATCGCTGTGAATGATGTGAATCACTGTGAGTCGCTGTGAATCACTGTGAATGATGTGAATCGATCTGAATGATGTGAATCACTGTGAGTCGCTGTGAATCGCTGTGAATGATGTGAATCACTGTGAATGATGTGAATCACTGTGAGTCGCTGTGAATCACTGTGAATGATGTGAATCGCTCTGAATGATGTGAATCACTGTGAATCGCTGTGAATCGCTCTGAATGATGTGAGTCACTGTGAATCGCTGTGAATCGCTGTGAATGATGTGGATTGCTGTGAATCGCTGTGAATGATGTGAATCACTGAGTCGGTGTAAATCACCGTGCTCAAGTCTTTGTCTGTTGTGAATCACTGAATTGCTGTGAATCACTGAGTCGTTGTGAATCACTGTGCTCGAGTCTCTGTCTGTTGTGAATCACTGAATCGCTGTGAATCACTGAGTCGTTGTGAATCACTGTGCTCGAGTCTCTGTCTGTTGTGTTGTCTGAAGGCCGGTGACGTCGTGTCTGGAGTGAACGCTGCTCCCGTACCCGTCTGTCCCAGGACGCTGTAAGCTTTCTCTAGTCTTTGTAATCCCATTTTCGATCTGTCCGTCCTGATGTAGGTCACAGGTTTCATCAGGGTCACAGCTGCACGTGCCGCCCACCGGCCCACAATCCCTCCAATCCCTGCAGACGTTACAGCTGATGTGTGCCGCTTTCAGTGACGGATCTCACATGTTTCTCCTAAAATAATAATAGTAATAATAATATTGGTAATAATAATAATTATTATTATTTTCCTTTGATTACATTTTAAAAGATGTGTCAAGTATATAAATTGTTTGTGAATTCATTTAACTATCACAGTTAATACATTTGTATTAAATCATAAAAAAATTAAAACAGAATTTACCCAAAAATAAAAAATAAAACTGATTTCATGGGTTTCATTATTGTTTTTAAAATTTTAATAATTTATTAAATGGTTAGTTTTATAAATGCAATAAATTAGTCATGCTTTTAAAATTAATGAAAGCATTAAAATGGAAACCAGAAAAAGAAAACACATTTAGTGTGGAGCAGCTGTGATCATCTGATGAGAAATGATTGAGATCTCTGAGTTTTGATCGAATGTGAGCACAGAGCGAGACTCTGCTGAGATCTTCTGAGATTGTGGAGCTCGTTTGTTCTCTTCAGAAACTCATGAGATACACAGGAGATGTGAGTGAGTTCTGCTGACGCTGAGAGCTGATGACTGACAGCGTGTGTGAGAGAACTGATGTTATTCTGAGCGGCGTGTGAAGAATCTGCTGCGTCAGCGTGTGTGTGAGTGTGTGTGTGTGTGAGTGTGTGTGTGTGTGTGTGTGTGTGTGAGAGAGAGACACACACATGAACATAAAGCTGCTGAAACCTGAAGAACAAAATAATTAAAAGGATATTAGTCATAAAGAAAATGAAGCCTGTTTTAGGACCATGATTCAGTCTAAAAGTCTTCCTCTCTCTCTGCTGTTTCAGATTTTTCCAGCATTTCCAACATGTTTGGAAAGAAGAAGAAGAGGCTGGAGATTTCGGCCCCTTCCAACTTCGAGCACCGCGTCCACACGGGCTTCGACCCGCACGAGCAGAAGTTCACCGGCCTGCCGCAGCAATGGCAGAGTCTGCTGGCCGACACGGCCAACCGGCCCAAACCCATGGTGGACCCGTCCTACATCACGCCCATACAGCTCGCCCCCATGAAGGTACCGCACGCATCACTTCCTGTTCCAGCCTCGCACTTCCTGTTTCTCTCTCAACTGTCGGCAGCTCTTGTCCTTCCGCACTGGTTCATTTTAGAGACGATTATTAGAGTAAATGAGCTCTGTTCAAAACACTTAGAGAAAAAACTGTGTATAAAATATAAAAATAAATTAATAAAAAAAATAAGATTACAATGAATAAATTAATAAATGCACATTAGATTTAAATAAATATGTGATTAAAAAATAATAAAAAATAAAAATGTGATTAAATAAATATATATATATAAAAATAAATAAAAGCAAAGTTAAGCAAATAAAAAAGTTTTAAATAAATAAATAAATTGTTATTAAGTAAATAAATAAATTGTGACAAAAATAAGTAAATAAAATGTGATTAAAATAAATAAACAAATAAATAAAAAATGTATTAAAAATAAATAAATAAACATTAGATTTAAATAAAAATGTGATTAAATAAATTATTTCTGATTTAAATAAATAAATAAAAATCTGATTTTATATATATATAAATAATAAAAATGTTATTAAGCAAATAAATAAAAACGTTTTAAATAAATAAATAAAATATTATAAAGTAAATAAATAAAATGTGATTAAAATATAAAAAATAAAAACGTGATTAAAATAAACATTAAATTCAAATAAATATGTGATTTAAAATGAACAAAAAAGTGATTAAAATTTAAAAATGTATTAAAGATAAACATTAGATTCAATAATTAAATAAAAATGTGATTATAAATATATAAATAAATATTACATCTAACAGTACAGTAGAATGAGTAGACAAAATAATAATGTAACTTAACAGACACTCAGTATTTTCCAAATAATATATTGGCATATTTATCATATTAATTTTTCACAGTATAAATCACGTAGGTAATCAAGAAACTATATAGATGCCTTGTAAATTTTCGCATGAGGATCATCATGTTTTTTGGTCCTAAACGAGCAGCAGGCGCTCGTCAGTCGCAGTTTCTCGACCAGCCGGAGCTCCAGAGCTGCTGATTCTCTGCTGAAAAGAGCTTCTGTCACAGGCTGCAAACCTCTCATTCCACTGTGAATGGCTCTTTTCAGCGGATCTTCCCAGTTTCCTCTCCAGAACTGTGCTTGAGATGTTTCATGTGTTTATGATGTATATATGTGTGTGTGTTTGAGGATAAAGTGCCAGTGTCGCCTCTCTCCTGTCCCGTTAGCTCAGTCTGTGCTGTATCTTCACCTCTCGTCTCCTGTTTGTGTCCGGTGTCACCGCAGCGTCTCACTAGCCAAACTACAGACTAGACGTCACGACTCGCTCTGATCCTCCAGCTGTTACATAAATGAAGCTGACTAGTGGGACGCTGCCTGACGTGAGCTCCAGCACTTCAGTTTGAACTCGTCCACTCTTTAGTTACACAGATGAGTTTAATAGTTTAATATTTCGCACCGTGTCATGCTGATATAGATGTAAGCCCAACATTTACATTTATGCATTTAGGAAAGGCTTTTATCCAAAGTGACTTGCATTGCAAGGTGTACGTTTTATCAGTTCATGCATTCCCTGGGAATCGAACCCATGACATTGCCGCTATTATCACCATTATCTACTGTCTGAGCTGCAGGGATCATGGCGCTGGCAACACTACAGTCACGGGTTCGAATCCCAGAACACACGTGCTGATAAAACATGTTAATATGATGATCTCAGCTATCAGAGCGTCTCGTTTCTCAATGTTCCACATGCTTCTAAAACAGGGTAAATAAAGGATAATCCAGAAATGAACAGTCTGTCATCATTCACTCTGAACTGAAGGAGAGATTCTGAGAGGTCAGAGTTCATGACTGTCAAACTCTGAAAAGGACAAAATTAACCATAATGCTGCATAAAAGTATCATGGAGGCCGTTCATAGTATGTGCTTATGTGTTATTCTATACTTTCATGATGTGTTTGTGGTGTTTTTGTCCGGTTTAGAGTTCGACAGTCATGATCTCTATGAACAGATTCTTCAGATTTTCTCTTTTGACTTCATTCAGTTCAGCATGTGCTTCTGGAGCGACACCGAGAGTGAATAATGAAGATGAAAATACAAACCCCTATGAAATACACTTTACTTTTCCCCAAATTCCAGTTTTTCCATTTTCATTTTCTGGATTCTGTTTTTTTCTGGATTCCATTTTTCCCCCGTTTTAATTTTTGTGTATTTTTTTTTCAAATTCTTCTAGATTACATTTTTTCACATTTTAATTTTCTGGATTTTTTTTTTTTTTTAGTTTTAATTTTTCTGAATTCCATTTTTTTTTTCTAGATTCCATTTTCTTTCCCTTTTTAATTTTTCTGCATTCTGTTTTAATTGTTAAATTAATTTTTTGTAATCAGAAAGCGTTTATTTAAATTGAAATCATGAAACGTATACAATATAAAAAAAAAATATTAAAAGTTTTAATAAAAAAGACTTTAAAAAAAAAAACTAACAAAACATTTTATTTTTTCCCAAATTCCATTTTATTTTTTCCCAAATTCTGTTTTATTTTTCCCCAAATTCTAGTTTTTCAGTTTCAGTTTTCCTGCATTCTGTTTTTCCATTTTAATTGTCCTGGATTCCATTTTAATTGTAAAATTAAATTTTTGTAATCAAAATACATGTCCAATTAATTTAAATCATGAAATGTATACAATTTAACAACAGTTTATTAAAAATAAACAGTTCCGTCGTAACAGTGATGTGACGCTGTAGTGGTGTGTGATCGGACTCGAGCCAGGTTAGTTAGCGCAGGAGTCGGGCGGCTGCAGCACTGGCACCTTCAGGAGATGTAGCTGTACTGTAGGAGATATCTCTGAAGAGGGATACACGGATATTAATTCTCTTGCTCTCTTCACAGATATCTCCCAAGAAAGTCCGGTTGGCTGAGTCGCCGTTGCGAAAAGTATGCCCTCTTTCCTTGCTTCTTAGTCCTCTCTCGTTTGTTTTCTCTCCTTCCCCCTGTTTTGGTCTTAATTTCCTTCTCTGCTTGGCCACATGCATTTTAGTCATGAGTGTATGATGTAGTTCTTACATCATTGTGTTTAGGGCCAAGATGCATGAGCCAACAGACCAATCTAATGATGAACTCTGACGCCGTTGAATCAGAAATGCATGTTTGGAGTTTGATTGCAGGATGGAAAGACGAGCGCGGAGCACGTGAGCTGATCCGATTCATAAACCTTTTATGAATGCTGCGTTATGTCATATGGCTTGATATGATGAACAGGATCATTAGATCTGAGATCAGTCATTTCATGAAATATCAGAGTCCATCTGTTGGCATGAATCATAACATCTTGTGCTGAAGTTTTTATTGTGCATGTGTCAATATAACAAACCATATGATGAAGATCTGAGCTCATTCATGGACGAATGCAATCAAATTATATTCTAATGTTCCTCAAATAGGCTTGATTATTTATTTTAAGCAAAAATAAATGGAATATTCACCCAAATAATATATTTTTTTTAATTCTGTTATTGTCAGCCTGTAAGGTGTCTAACTGAATTGAAAATGATTTCGAGTTACATTTAAGTGTTTTAATGCAAGACACTACAGCAGGCAAAAAATTGGCAAGTGTTTTCATGCACTTGCCAATTTTGAGATTTTAGGCTATTTGGCTTTTTAATAATGTGTTTTTGCAAGTTAATAATGTGTTTTTTGCAGATAAGTGCAAAGAAAACCTCCAAAACTTATTTTATTGCACTTTATCTATTTGCGCCTGTAGATTTCATTTGCACTGCATATCTTTAAAAGTTTTTATCTTCACTTCAGCATCACTTACACACACCAAATTTTACAGTTTTATTCCTATCTATATTCTGAAGGTTTTTACTGAAGGGTTTGTTTATATATCATTCACCTCATATTTATTTAACATTTTATTCCTAAAAACATGGCGAATATGTATTTTTCTGTCTGTTGACAGTATTTTCTGATTTATGGAGTGATAAAAAGAGAAATCCAAAATTCCTTCTGTAAAAACCTTTAACTCTAATATGTCAACAAAATTAAACAAGAATGTTGAACCTGGCTTTATTCAATGTTCAGATTTATCTGAAATGAATCCAAATACAGTATGTGCATATTTAATTAGATAATGCATACTTTGCATATTTAAACATAACATTTCAGAAAACTTGTAATACAAAAAAATGTGTGTAATTCTTAAAGTAATGAATTAACTGGGGAAGTATGGTGATGTGTATTAGTTCAATTTTTACCCTAATCACCTGTGCGTCTCGCCTTAGAGTTCAGTGTGTGTTCTGTGTTTATGTTGTGTGTGTAGAAACACTCTCTACTTGCAGTCCAGAGCGGATTGTGTGTGTTTGTTTGCGCTCTGTGTTGATTTGCTGTGGTTTATCATCTCAGCCGTGTCAGGTCGACTGGTTTACCCATCAGGGTCACTGCGTGAGTCACTGGGGTTTAGTCCACTGTATTTTTAGAAACGCTTGGCTGTGACAGATGAATGATGCGTTTCCCTTATTGGCAGGCCATGTGTGCCGGTAACCGAGAGGACGAGGAGGGACCGTCGCGTGGGCGTTCTGATGTGTTCCCACGATTTAAAAGACAGCTGTGTGTCCTGCAGCACCGCATGCGCTTCGATGAACAGACTCGAGCTTAATCAGTGTCATACAGTTAAAGTTGCGCATGTTTTGTGTGTATTTTGTTCTCTAATGGACTTTCCATGTTGTGAAGCTGCGCCGCTGTCAGACCGTGGCGTGTTAAAGAGGATGCGGTTGCTACATTGTTCAAATATCATGTTGTATAATATTTCCATGCGGTCGAGTTACTAGCACGCTCAAATCCTGGAGCATCATTGAAGTTGAAGCCGGTTGCATCAAACTAATGGAAAAACCGTAGGCTCTCGGTTCATGCCTCTCTTCAGGAATAGTAACGTTGCAGCACCACGCATTATGACTGCAGTTATTGCGTCGCAGTGTTGTATGAACTAGACGAGCCTGAGACGATGGGTGGAAAACCTGATATCAGGCCTCTGCTGCTCAGCAAGCACAAAGTGAGCGTACGGGACGGGCCGAGAGCGATGGACAGACAGACGAATGGCAGAGCAGCAGGTGCAGACGCTCTCGGCTGGAGCCGGACGGACGGAACGCGGCCAAAGCTTCCCAGCGGCTCCAGCTGGACCCGTAAACACGCACAGGTGTGGCTTTCAGACGCGCTGAATCCTCAGAGCGCAGCACATCAATCACTGCATCCGTTCATTCATCTGCCAGCTAGACACAAATCCGTTATAAACACATCGGGTAATTCCTGCTGAAGTCTTTTTCTTATCAATATGCTTGTGTTGTATTTTAAGGAGGTATTTCTATAAAAGTGAATATCAGAAATCTGCTCTGGTCAAGATCAGACAGTGAGTGATTATTTACACGATGAGAAGTAACTGAACTGTTCATATTGATAGTAAAGATAGTAATTTCTCACTATCTGACCTGAGGACGTCATCTTTTGAAATGTCGATATTATCAAAAACTGGTTTGTGTCTTTTGTTCAAACTGGATGAATGTTTTAAGGCATCTTTACACATCTGATCTGTGTCTGCTCAAAATTCTGTGTAAAGACATAATGCTGCATAAAAGCCAGACTAAAGTATGCCTGCTTTGACCCACCTCAACCCCTAGTGTAAAAGTATACTATTAAAACTGCTGTGTAAATACATTAATGCCATATCTGAGCAGCATTAAACAGTCTGTAAAGACGGCCAGTTGCCACTTGAGAAGCTCTTCTCTGCCTCCTTTACAGTGTTCATTTGGCATTAGAGACACAAACCAACCAACAGCACTAAACATAATATTACTTACTGATGTTTGTGCTGCTGTTTTCCCTTCAATAGATGGTCATTTTCTTTATTTGATGTTCATTGAGACGTTTAAACATGCTTTATGACTTTGTCCTCTTATAGTGACTAATAGTTGTGCATTATTGATAAATCTTACGCTTGTCAACAATATTGAAGAATAAATTGAATTGAGTCAGTCTGAGTTTGTGAGTAAATATATTAGTTGATAAAAGAAACATCTGTAGTTTTAGAAGAGAAATTGATCCTTTTAAAAGAAAACATTATTTGTGGTACAGTGTTGATGTAGGAAACCTTTACTCGTGTTTGTCATTGGATGTTTTAAAGGTGAAGATCTATCTTTATCTTCAGAAGCCTTGGGTCGGATCTTAGCGTGTTTCACTGGATTATTTTTGGCTGTGTGTGTGGAAAGTGCTGATCCACAGTGACATGAGGAGAGACTGACGCCTTCTTGTGGTCACTGTGGGTACAGCAGCGTGTTCATCTTTAACACACAGTGCATACTAGAGTTTACATGCCATCAGAGTACAGTGTGAATCTGTCCCTGTGGTCATGTTGTTGTAGGCACACTTCAGAGCAGACGACTTCACAACTTCATTTTAATGAAACTTGAATTTCATTTGTTCGTTTGATTATATGATCATGTGTTTGCAGTGATAAATGCAGTGATGCGGTGAATCACATGATTTCATGTTTACGTGCCTCCGGTCAAACGTTCATCGACTCATTCCACTCTTTCTTTATTTCTGTTTTCCTTCTGTTAGAATAATAGTCCAGTGAACAGGGAACATTCTGGCAAGGTTCTCTCAAAGTTATGAACAAACGTTTTTTCAGTAACGTTAACAGAACATTTGTCGAAAGTTATCTGGTCTTTAATAATGTTCTCAAAACGTTAGCACAAAAACATTATTCATACATCATTCATGGAGTTTTTTCCTGAAATGTTTCAGTTGGACGTTCGTGTAACGTTTTTTAAATGTTACTACTTGTTTCAGAGAACATTCAAAAGTAACGTTACCATAATTGAAAAATGATGAAATAGAATGTTTCCTTAATGTTCACATTACCACATTATTTTATACATTTAAAAAACTGGACATTTTGAATGTTTAGAGAACTTAATGGGAACATTAGCAAATCATTAGCAAAAATGGCACGAAATACATGAAATAATAACTATCAGATTACATGGATTCATTTCACACTCAAACAAACACCAGCAAAACTCTGTTTGCACATGTTTACATACCCTTTTCAAAACGGTTAAACCTGTTAAAATCTAACATAATACAAACTGAAGATGACAGTGATTTGCTACATTTCTACACTAAAACTGTATTTAAATATAATCTGAATCTTAAAAATTAAATACTATCAAATCAATTAGATGTAGCTGAAGTCTTTCAGTTTCATCACCGTCTATAACAAAAACAACAACTGTAATGAAAACATGGATCATGTGACAAACTGCAGTGAATTCTGAACAGTAGAGAGTGTGATTCTTGTGTTATAAAGACACACTGTATAAACAATATATAATAGCTCATTGTTTTATGGGTGACTGTGTTACAGAAGAATGACTTGATTTGAGACGTGAATGAAGTGTTTTGGGAGTTTTGGGATGTGAAATTCACTGCTGTGATGGTCAGGAGATCTGGGTGAGAAAGTGAGCCGAGTATTGAGAAATGTGTCCTAGATAGGGTGACCAAATGCGGGACAGTCCTGAAATTGGGAGCTTTGTAGTGTGTGAGTGTGTGTAGTGTGCAATGTGTGTAGTGTGTACTGTGTGTGGTGTGAGTGTGCAGTGTTCAGTGTTGAGCAGCAGATGGCAGCAGAGGAGTTCTGATCATCATCTGCACTGAATGCAATATTTCTCTCATCCTTCAATTGAGAAAAACAGTTTGACTGGCAGTGTGTTGCAGTAAATGACTTGTATTTTCTTGTTGAGTATGAGATAATTTTTGCATTGTAAATCATAAGATAACTCCAGTGTTTTACAGAATTTTACAGTAAAATGACATGTATTACTTTATTAAATCTCAGTAGACCTTATTAATTGGACAGCTTTATTGGATAAACACGGTAAATTAAGTTTAGTTTCCTAAAATAAAAAATATTTTTTTACAGTGTACATACAGACACTCACAGAGAGCGATCTATAGTATATAACACATCTCAACTGTGTGATTGTTTATATCATTGTAGAATGTATCTATATTTTTATTCATTTGTATTTCTGTTTTATTTTAGTTATTTTAGTACATCAAGTTAAACTAAATGAAAATGAGAAGAGAAAACTAGCGGAAGTTTGGTTTTGTATATTTTATTTTATTTCAGTTAACATTCTTTTTATTTCAAGTAATTTTTTTGTGGTTTTGGTTTTAGTTGTAGTTTTAGTTAACTGTAATAACCCTGTTACAAATAAACCTGATTTGACTTTAATATAGTTAATGTGCTCAAATGAACATGTTCCTACTGTAGTTTGTTTTGCAGTGTGTGCTTATGAAACACTGAAACAGGAAGTTGTAGCTTTGTGACGTCAATGCAGATATAATGCATGCGTGTGATTGGACGCGTGGAGGCGGGTCGGAGTTTCCGTGTGGTCATTGGCCGACTGTCCCCTGCGCAGGAATCAGCAGTGTCATTAATTACGTCCACACACACACACACACTTCATTAAGCTCAAGGTTAACTCTCAGCTTATCTGCGGATGAGCACTTTCACTCACGCCGCACCTTTACCTCGAGACGCTCGCGCCGCCGCCGGATCTGTTACAGCTTATCGCCACACAACAGAGCTGCTGAAATATGGCTGCTGTCATCACGCCGCTAATGCTAACAGAACAAACGCAGGCGTCTCATTCGCAGATTCCCAGCAGCCCGTTTGATTGTGAGTCTGACGGAGATACGACACATAATTAACCTCCATCACCTCCAGAAGCACACACACTCAACATCAAACTCTAGTGTGCTGTCTCTTTAATTAAAGATATAGATTTCTGTCCTTTTTAAAAAGCATTTAATTGTTTGTTTTTGTATGTTGGTGTCGGTCATGATGTTTTTATTCACTTCGAGTGATTTCTCTCTGTCTGTAAGGCCCATAAAGGCTTTGTCAATTCAGCATTTAAGATTTGTATTCACGTTTATTTGTGTAGCGTTTTTCACAACATACTGTTTGAAAGCAGCTTCACAGAAAATGCTTGTTTCAATGATGTTACAGTTTAGAAAGTTCATCAAGTCATCGATCTGTCGTCATCATGTCGTTCAAACCTGCATGACTTTCTTTATTCTGTTTTTAGTCCATATAATGACAGTCAGTGGCTCTGATGTTGTTTGGTTCCCAACATTCTTCAAAATATCTTCTTTTGTGTTTGTCAGAATAAAGAACGTCACTCAGGTTTGAACGGCACTAAATGATGACAAAATGATGATTTCTAGGTGAACTGTCCCTTTAAGACTGTTAAAAATGACACTTGCAATTTTGAATGACTTCAATTCATTTTTATTCTACCTTTTATTCTTCTTTTATGCTGCCCTAATTAAAACACCCCAGTGTCACAGTGTAATTCAGTCTGGACTTTGTTTTGCGTTTGCACCATTTCCCTGTCTGTGTTTGTCACTATGGCTGCTGATTTGATTTGCCATCATGTTCAGCTGTGTCGTCGTTAATCACCTTGTTTGCCTGTGTATTTAAGTTCCTCTGTTTTCAGTTCTTATTTGTCCGGTTTTGTTGATGTATGGTTGTGTTTGCTTGCCTTCCTGCCTTTGTTTTGATTTCTCTATGGATATTATTAAAGACTGTTTTGAACCTGATTCCTTCTCTTCATGAGTTTTACTGCAGCCAAGCATGACAGAAGACCAGACCAAGAAGTGATAAAACGTGGCAAAATTTTTGCCGTGAGAGTGAGTGTTCTTTTTGATTTTTTTCCCCCCGTCACTATGGACTCTCTCTCTCTCAGTTCACCTTGAGCAGGTAAAAATTGCTCCCTTAAGGTACATGTGGATGAATTCCTCTACCTGGCCTGTCAGTCAGACTTAACAATGCCACAAAGGCTCCCTTGAGGGAGTTTCGCCGAATTTGTGGAGTGGTTGCTGGTCCCATGTGGATCGCCGCTCACTGGCAGACACGACGACGACGACACCAGTCCCACTCCCAACCGGTGCCCAGCCAGAAACCATCAGACGGCAAGGAGCAGCAGCATGAGCCCACCGCAGACAGAAAGCCCACCTCTACCACGATGCATGAACCAGTTCCTACAGGAACGACTGAGCAAGACATCGCCCCAGAGCCTGAGCCTCACGTGTCTGACCAGGTGTGCGAGCCGGCTGCATCATCCATCGCAGGGGGAGTTCTTGAAGAGTTGGAGGGTGTAGAATGGAGCCCCGCTCACACTCCCGCCTCTGAGAGTGAGTTTCTAGTCACCACCATGAACAGTTATTTTGATTTTGGACCCTTTAATCCCACCTGATACTCTCTGCTCTGTTTTGGACTTGCTGGTCCTGCCCAGCCTCCCTCTCCCACCCCCTCTACAAATCTCAAACTGTGCATCTACCCAAGCCATCTCATTTTTTGCCAGTCCCTCTGTTCCTCCTCAGTCTCTTCTCCAACCCTCAGCCACTCCTGCTACCCAGTCCTCGCTGTCTCCCATCAGACCCTTAGTTCCTCCTCAGCCTCCTCTCAGTGGCTCGGCAACACCTCAGACCTGCTGTGAGCCGGCTCCTCCTGGGCATGGGGATCCCTTTCCACTGCCTTAGATCCCATCGTTTTGCCTCGGCCCGTCGCCCTGGCTCCTCCGCCTTCGCTCCTTCCTCCCTCAACTCCAACAGTGACCATCTGGCTTGTCATTGCTGCAGCTCCGTTGGGGCCTCCTGGACCTTCAGCGTCACTCCGCTCCTTCGGCTCTCTGTCTGCACCGAGGGCTCCACCTCCATCGGCTCCGTCTCCTCCGCTCATCCCCATGGTGGCGTTGAGACCCTCACCACCATGGCTCCTCCCTCCAGCAACGCCGCCATGGGATGCCGTTTTGGCTGTGGCCTGGATCACCATAAGCCGTCCCTGCTCAAGACCATCCCCTGGATCACACCACCACCTGCACCACCCTGGATTTTCTTTTGTTCCATCCCTCTCCCAGATTCCCATCCTCTTCTTGAGCCTCCTCCTCCATTCATCCTGCAGGTGCGAGGCCACGCTTTTCCTCGAGGGGGCGTGCTGTCAGTGTCATTCAGTCTGGACTTTGTTTTGCATTCGCACCATTTCCCTGTCTGTGTTTGTCACTATGGCTGCTGATTTGATTTGCCGTCAGCTGTGTCGTCGTTAATCAGCTTGTTTGCCTGTGTATTTAAGTTCCTGTGTTTTCAGTTCTTATTTGTCTGGTCTCGTCGATGTATAGTTGTGTTTGCCTTCCTGCCTTCATTTGGATTTCTCTGTGGATATTGTTTAAGACAGTTTTGAATCTAATTCCTTCTCTTTGTGCGCTTTACTGCAGCCAAGCATGACATCTAGCAACCACAGAAAATGCCTTAGCAACCACATAAACTCCTCCTAGCAATGACCCAGAACACCCTAGCAAACAAGTCAAGTCACCTTTATTTATATAGCGCTTTATACAATACAGATGGAGCCAAAGCTGGCCATAGGGTCTATGCTGAGGACTTGTCTGGTTCTTGTGGACCTTGCTGAGGATCGTGTCGACGAGGTCTTCACAGGGGATTGTCTAGTAGATATGGTCTCTGGTGACATTCAGGGCTGCGTTGTGGTCGTCTCTAACTACAGGTCCAACATCTGATCTGGATACGGACCGGATACGGCTGACAACGCTAACCTCGGGATAAACAGAGAGACTAATTTTAGCGTAGATTCCATTTTTCTTACGATGTAACAAGTACATCAGGTGTTATAGGAAGTGTCCATTACACTTCCATTACAGCGTTACAGTAATCTAGCCTTGAGGTCATGAACGCATGAACTAACTGTTCCGCATTTGTCATTGAGAGCATATGTCGTAGTTTAGACAGGGTGAAAAGCAACGGTCCTAATACTGAGCCTTGCGGTACTCCATACTGAACTTGTGATTGATATGACACCTCTTCAAACACCCAGAACAACATCTGTCTATCTGCATGGCAAAACTAATTCAAACTTTCTGGCCAGGTGTTCTCAAGACAACATAAAGTTTGTCTTGACTAACTTTTTTTAATCTAGTTAGCACATTACTGTACAGTTGGTATCATATTCAGGGCGTTTGTGTCTTATTCAAATGAGCCTCTGATGGCTCTGAGTCTAAGCGGAGCTTTATTTGACTAACCAACATTATTCTGAGTGAGTGTTAGCGGGTGTATTGAAGTGAAGGCAGCAGATCAGAGGTGTGAAGGCCTGTGATCACATTCTCTTCAGATGGACTCTGCTCAGTGAATGAGCTCAGAGACACGCGCATTAAAGAGATGGATGACACTCAGTGTAATGCTCCTGTGAGGAGGAGACTGGCCTGTCCGGGAGATTTATTTCCTCTTTCTGTGCTGAAGGAGTGTGACGTTTATTAGCTCCTCTGTTTCTCTTAACCTGACCACCTGTTCCAGCACTGTTAAGTCAAAAACTTGATGTCTGTAGGGATTATAGATCTGAAAGTGTTTCTGTTCATGCACATTTACTGTGTTTATATTGTTTTACCTTTTACCTGATTTGATTTTTAATTTGAAGTGAGAATGTGAAAATTGATCTGTGGATTCTTGAGCTTCTCTATTTTACATGCACATTAAACATTGAGAATGTGTTTATATTGAGCTTCAGAGTAAAGGTTTAATGTGGGCCAATCTGAAAATGATGTGCATGTGAATGTGGTCAGACAGCTTGATCTCATTCTGGTCTCAGCTTGGCTCATGTTGGTGTTTAATAGATTGCATCTTTCAGTTCACATGGACCAACACTGATATGCATTAGTTTATCTCAATGCTACAATCAACCAAAAGACCAATTAGAACCAAAAGGGTTTTTACAGCATTAAGCTGGAGGAACACTAAGGTTGGATGATGATTCAGTCTTGCTCCTGGTGGATCTTACAGGGGTTTCACAGCATGAATGTGACCATCTACCCATGATTCCACCTGCCTGAGGAGTTTGATTCTCTCTGAATGAGCTCATCAAGGTGTTTTGATTGATGACAGGCATCTGGAACAAAACTCTACAGCATGCTTAAGATCCCGTGTTCTAGATCAGTCCAGACCTCTGTACTACTCTGCCTTGAGGTCATGTGACGTTACTTAAAGAGCTGCAGCAGCAAACTAAATGAGGTCATTTTTCTACTGCAGATGCAGGTCAAGATCACTGTGGCCACTCTTTACTGGAGCGTCACACAACACATACTGTACGGTCATGTCTAGAAATATACTCTGACTCAAATTACAGTCCTCTTTTAAGATTTAATCTTTTAACAATCATCAATTTACCACAATTTGTACTTGTGCATACACTAGCAGTTACTCAAAAATACCGAAAATAAATATGAATGTAACTTTTGTCATTATTAGTAAATGACTACATTTGTCAGTTTCACAAACCTCTCTGTCCTGATGTTACGGTGTTGTGAAGCGTTGTCGCTATGTTTCTATGTTCAGAGTATTTTTAGTATGTTGCTTTGCAGTTGCTAAGGTGTTTTCTTGCTGAAAGTGTGTGATCTTCATCTGCAGTGTGCATCTGTGGGATTGGTTTCACCTGTGTTAGGTCAGACTGTACTGTATAGAAAATATGAAAAGAGTCAGCTAATGTCTGTTTTTTGTAATCTGCTCATGTAATTGTAATGAGGTTTTGGATGACTATCAAGAGGGGAAGTTGGGAAAAACCTTCCGTTGGGCCTTTCAGCTTATGCCACTCATATATTTTGGGTCTGTTTCAGAGTTTTATTCTGCAGTGAGTCACGACACAGCTGTGTAACGCGCTTAAGCGGCAGTGGGATGAGATGAGCAACGCTGTGATTCATTCAGGCTCGGCTCGTGAGAGCGCTGCTGCCAAACCTGTTCTGATCGCACTCCCACTGCTGTTTGACTCTGTCAAAATATAGCACAATGTGGTGAAATGCTCTGGCCTGGACCTTCAAGTCTCTCACTGACTCTCCTGCCTTCTCTTTGCAGACCATTGTCCGTGGTAGCCGGCCACCCAAGGACGCCTCCATCAACGGCCTGCTGGAGGAGTTTGACAGCATCTCTGTGACCCGCTCCAACTCTCTGAGGAAAGAGAGTCCGCCCGGAGCCCATCAGGCCGGTGGCAGCAAACCAGCGTCTGCGTCCACGTCCAACACCGGCGGGCCGGAGGAGAACGGCTTCGGACACTATTATGGCCGCTACTCGTGCGACCTGGACAGCAGCAAGGACTTCTCACTGGATCCGTACCGCGTCCATGACGGGGAGTGGCCGGTCGGACGGCACTACCGCTTCTCCCTCAAACAGAATGGCCATCCAATCCGGAGTCCCTTCTATCCCGACGCCATGCCGCAGAAGTCTTCGGACTACGCCAAGATGCCTCCGGACTACCACGCCTACCTGGAGAGCAAGATGCGGCTGTCCACCGACGAGATGGCCATGGGTGGCCGGAGGGACTACTACCGGGCTTCTCTGGGGGGATCCAGTCAGGATTACAGGGAACAGCCGCTGGGAACGCCGTCTCGGGTCTCCATCCACAGTGAGCAGATGACCTACCCCGATGGAGACTGGGGATACGGAGCGGGACTGAGGGAGGACTACGACAAGAGGCCCAAGTCCTCATACATCAGTCAGACGAGTCCTCAGCCGGCCATCCGGCAGCGCTCCAGGTCGGGATCTGGCCTGCAGGAGCCCAGCATGCCGTACGGCATCAGCGCATTTAAAGCGGCGCCGCAGGGGTCGTACAGCTCATACACGTACCCCAGACTGTCAGAAAACACGTCTTCGCTCGTCATAAGCAAGGTAAAGATAAACTCAGCGTCCTGATAAGCAGCTTCTAAAGATGTGTTCACATTTTTCTCTCAGGGGCATCATGTCAAAATACACAAATGCATTATTGATGCGACAAGTTTGTGTGGTTCTCGATGCGAAAGAAATCCAAACTTACATTTTTCTGTAGCGTTTTATACTTTACCGATTGTTTCAAAGCAGCTTCACAGTGATAAACAGAAAAAAAATAACAGAATCAAAAGCGACATTTCCATTACAGATTTGCGCAAAACTTTTGCGATATTTTCTAAATATCGATAAAAGCTACTGCGGAATGACGCCGTTTCCATTAACCGATGTTATTCAACTAAAACGTCTTTTTTTCCTCTCGCATTAAGTCATTTCTTAAATCATGGTTTATGTATATCCCAGCCACTGCACTAGCCATTATTTTTAACCAAAGGAGACGTAGGCGTGTTATCCAAGCATTTATGGCAAGGAAAGCCCCTTATACTTGGGCAAATTCAGATTCTGCTGTAAAGCAGCTCTACAGAAGACAATAGAGTCATTATTTAGATCAGTTCAGCTCAAATATCTGATAGTGTCAGTGCAGTCAGATCAATAATATTACTGAATATTACATTTCATTTTAAACCAAACCTTGAGTCAAATGCGGCTTGTCTCCTCAGAGATCATTGCTGGGCCGATTTTGGAATGAAAGGCTCCATAGAGATCAATTGTTTTGCTTAAACATCTTGTGGCAGTAAAAATGCATAATCATTAAGGAGCACTACATTTACATGCATTTATTCGGTACATGCTTTTACATTGCATTAATGCTCAGTTCACGCACTTCCTGTTCCTGTATAAATGCCGCATTGTTCCCAATGGAAGCTTCCCAGTGCTGTGTAGAATTAAAGATTGCAGTGGACGTTCTGCAGACACACTGTCCGGTCCTCACCCGCAGGCTGTGTAGGGCGTATTATCTCCCGGGTCGCATCACTGCTCGGGCTGTGGCGCTCCGATGCTCCACAGTGATGGATCTCGTGTCAGTTCTTAATCTACTCTCCCGTGAAAAGAGCGCGGCCGGCGGAGACACGGAATTACTCATGAGAGCGGCACAGGAATCAATTAATGGAACAGTAGCAATCTCCCAGATAACAGCGGCTCATCCCAGACCTTCATTTAAACGCGCTGGCTGCTCGAGCTCTGAACCGGGATGTGCTGTTGTCATTTTAATTCACAAATATTTCAGGATCACTGAATATTTTCAGACATCAGCGTGCTTAAGAAGTGCACTAGGCCGCTTCCTGGATAATTCCTCAATGTATTGTGACATATATTGCAGAATTTGCAAGATTCATAAAAAAAAATACATATTGTTTTGTATTTAGTCTTATCGTCACCATCATCAGATGAATCTCATAAAGAAATGTCTGTATCATATCTGACGATATGAAAGAACTTGACACTATTTTCACTGTGTGAAAACTATTTTATTTTAAAACAGCATGAATTAAATTCAGTACATGCAGCATGTTTTTAAATATCCAATTTCATAATGTTAATGATTTATTGTCATTTTCTTTTATTTCACCAATAAGATTTTTGTGTGTAAATATGTTTTATTGTCGTGAAAATAATGTCACAATGCCTAATGTTCCTCAAAAAGGCTCCATTTTCTTTATACAAAATATAATTTCATGTTAATTTCTCTTTGATTTCTGGGGTGAAATATGAGGCATATTCTTGGCAGGTTTTGTTCATTTACACAGGGTCGCATTAGAGAGCGATTCAGGGAAATTTCTACTGTACGTTCACTGTATTAAGTGTGTGATTTGCTGTATGATGTGATTGGGAGTGTTCAGCACATTCAGGCTGCAATTCCCATCAGTCTCGGCTCACCGACGTCATAATGAACCTCTTTCTTTCTCATTCACCTCGACTAGGTCACTTTCAGCGAGCCAAGCGCTTTGCTGGCGCTGTTGGGAACGGCGGGCCGTTAAAGGCCGACAGCTCGGGGACTTGGGAACTCGGGCACGCACGCGCTCATTGTGATGAACTGATGTTGTGGCACCTTCCTTTTCTGCAGGCCTTGCATAAAAGCCGCGGCGCGCTGTTCCACCACAGAATTCAATTTCACACTCCAGTTGGGTTGTTGATTACGCTGCCAAATTCAGATTAATGTGCATTTAACGAACATGGATCAGCCAGCGGTGCCGGTTGGGAAAGGGGGTCTCGGGACTTCTCCGGCCCATAAACACCCTCGCCGGGATGATTGATTAAACGAGTCCACCGGCGTAATTACACGCCGCCCGTCACCTCTGCCGCCAGCTTCCTCATCATGAGGCGGTTAGAAGACGATCCGTGTCGTGTCATCTTTTTGTGTTCTGGGCGTGGTGGGAATAATTCAATCTGCCGCCCACCGTGACCCTGCAGATCAGGGAACTTACTCTCTGACGTGGAGGACGAGAGCGCCGGAGAATCTCTCTAATGCGCTGCTTTATTAGTATCATATGCAGTTGCAGTTTTTCACTGTATTCATGCTGAAAAGATCTCAGCTCTCATTTTACTCGGTTGCATATATGTGTAATATATACACTACCGTTCAAAAGTTTGGAATAATGAAGATGTTTTAATGTTTTCTTCTGCTTTCCAAGGCTGCATTAATTTGATCAAAAATACAGTAAAAACAGTGAAATATTATTCCAATGTAAAATATCTGTTTTCTATGTGAATATATAGTAAAGTGTAATTTATTCCTGTGATCAAAGCTGAATTTTCAGCATCATTACTCCAGTCTTCAGTGTCACATGATCCTTCAGAAATCATTCTGATATGATGATTTGCTGCTCAAGAAACATTTATGATTATTATCAGTGTTGAAAACAGTCATGTTTCTGTGGAAACGTAATATATTTGATTTTTCAGGATGTGTGACATTGAGCTCCAGTTTGAGGGGTGTTCCCTCAGTAGACAGCATCTCTGTGATAAATGAGGAGCGTGTTCTCCTGCTCTGTGAGTTTGCATTATTCACTGCTAACGTGTCTCGTTTGAATCGAACAGGGCGACTACGAGCGAGCGTCTCGGGATGGGAGTCCGCAGGTGCCGGGGGGCGAGGCGTACCCGCGCATGCCCCTCAAACTACCTCAGAGCCACGGCAAGCCCGCTTACCCGGCCAGTTTCCAGTACCCGCCGCCCTTCCACTACAAGCCGTCGCCGTACCACCACCCGCCGTCCCAGCCCAGCCCTCCCTACACCCCGCAGGGGGCGCACTCGCAGCCCTCCTCGCCCTACATCCCGCCCGGCGCGTATCCCCCACCCAGCTGGGGCTCGTCCTCGGAGCAGCCGCCCTCCAGGGTTTCCCACGAGCAGTTCCGGGCGGCACTGCAGCTGGTGGTGAACCCGGGCGACCCGCGTGAGTATCTGGACAACTTCCTGAAGATCGGAGAGGGATCCACGGGCATCGTGTGCATCGCCACCGAGAAGCACAGCGGGAAGCAGGTGGCCGTTAAGAAGATGGACCTGCGGAAACAGCAGCGACGAGAACTTCTTTTCAACGAGGTGAGCGCTGACCTGCTTTTCAGGTGTAAATGTGCGATTATGGAAAAATCGCTGCTTGTTCGTAGGGCTGTTTGGCCAAAACTTTTCTGATTGTATATCAATATGTCTAAAAGAAAAATAATATAATAATTTTATTTTACAGTACAACCTTAAAATTACAGTACTAATATTTAGGTCTGTCTTAATTTATTTTCAAATGTTAAACCATTGAGCTTTTATTTTGGTGTAGAAAAGTCGGCATAAAAGGGAAGTCACGCTAGTCTTTTCTTCTCTATTGTGTCGTATATCTGAGTGAAACGCTTCTCAAACAAGAACAAATGTAGGGCGGGGCTTGATTTTGTCTGTGGGGAATTGATTGGATGGTTGTGGTTTGCTATTGGTGGATCTCATGTGAGTAACAGGTTGCCCCGCCCTCATCATCAGAGAAGAGAAGAGATGCTGCAAGAGGGAGGAGAAGATATTCTGATTCAAGATTACCAGGAACATGAATTTAAAACAATAATGATAATGTGCACCGATAAATCATTTATGATAAATTTTAAGATTCCATAAAAAATCAAAATGGTCAGTTTTGATTTCATGGTGACTTTAAAGCTTTAATTGACAACAGCTGGTTTATAAGTACTTCTCATTAGAATTTGTAAAGATGTTTAGCATGTGTTGTGTTTCCCAAATGCACATTAAAAGCGGCCCAAATGTGAATCGAGAGCAGCGGATCATGATCTGCTGACATGTAATTGAACACAGTGCATATATTTACTTATTTAAAGGGTTAGTTCACCCAAAAATGACATTTCTGTCATTAATTACTCGCCCTCATGTCGTTCCACACCCGTAAGACCTTCGTTCATCTTCAGAACACAAATGAAGATATTTTTGATGAAATCTGAGAGGTTTATGACTCATCCATAGACAGCAATATAATACACTTTCAAGGTCCAGAAAGGTACTGAAGACATCGTTAAAACAGTCATGTGACTGCAGTGGTTCAACTTTAATGTTATGAAGAGACGAGAATACTTTTTGTGTGCAAAAACAAAACAAAAATAATGACTTTATTCAACAATCTCTTCTCTTCTGTGTCATTCTCATGCGTTGTTTAAGTAAAGTGCTTCCAGGTTCTACGTCAGAATGCCGACTCATTATTGGCTGATCTCGTCGTGCTGATCACGTGACCAGCTTTGGCCAATACTGAGCCGGCATTCGGACGTAAACACGGAAGCCTTCACTGTGCTTACTGCGTCACCTGCGTAAGGATAATGACGCAGAAGAGAAGAGATTGTTGAATAAAGTTGTTATTTTTTGTTTTGTTTTTGCTCACAAAAAGTATTCTTGTCACGTTGGAACGACATGAGGGTGAGTAATTAATGACAGAAATTTATATTTTTGGGTGAACTAACCATTTAAATAGCAGCTTTTGTTGTAATCACACTAAGTCGTTCACAATGTCCGTCTGCTCGTCTGTTCGTCTGTTCGCAGGTGGTCATCATGAGAGACTACCATCACGAGAACGTGGTTGACATGTATAACAGTTATCTGGTCGGTGATGAACTCTGGGTAGTGATGGAGTTCTTGGAGGGCGGAGCCTTGACTGACATCGTCACTCATACGAGGTAAGAGGAGCGTCTCATCCAATCAGAACACTGATTCATTCATTCGATTTGAACCATCTGATCTTTTGCTTTGAGTCCATCGAGATTCAAATTCAGAAAGAGAAACTAATCAAGTGAGATAAAGTTTATTTGTGAAGGATTTCATTTACTGATCATATCACACTAGGCATCATCGTGTTGTTCATTGAGTTTCTGGCAGAAACAGCTATATCATGAGATGGTTTTGGTCTAATTAATAGTGAAGGTGTTTAACATTTCACAATCAGCTCTGTTATTAAATCTAATATGTAATCGTAATGTTACACTTCTCAAAGACTGAGCGCTTTGAATGCAGTGTTATCTGCTGGAGACAATAGTCCAGTGATGATTTATTATTGTGAAAGTTTGTTTTAAACGCTGCTTCTGTCTCACGAAGTGTCGGCATAATTACAGTAATTGGCGTTGTTCGTCAGGTTGGTGTTGGACTGTAATTACACGCTTTCAGAGACACGCGTGCCCTGTCGACACGACACGCTTCCATCCCCAACGGTCGCTTTATTTTGGTCCTGCTCGAGATGCTAATAGAGAGATGTGTGCTGTGACGCTGATCTGCTGCCTTCATAGACAGCTCCCTTCTTAGGCTGCATCCTGAGCGACACGGGTCATGTGACACTCACAGTTTGATAAGGTTTAACTAGACTGAAATATTTTTAATAATATTTACATGCATGCATTTTATGATGTTTGTATTCAAAGTGAGGAGCAAAAGCAATTTGTCAAAGAGCCACAAAAATATTCGTAATATACAATACTGGGTTTATGAGAGAACTAATATAAAATAATATAGACGCGTGTCTCATGTATGATGATCGTGCTGCTGGTCTCCACGTTCTCAATTAACAGTGATTTTAACGAGGCTCTGATAGATGAGTTTGTGTGTATTAATGCAGGATCTGCAGGTGTTTAAGGCTGATCAGAGCTTATAAACTCACTCTGAGCTGTGATTGGATGATCGTTTAGCACACGGCAGACGTTCAGTGTGTTTAACAGATACAGTCACTGCATCACATGACGGAACAACTCTTCACATGCGTGTGTTTATTTGTTTGAGTAAAAGGGATTTTACAGTAGATTATTAGCTGTATTGTTTTTTTCTGTTTAATCCTACTTATTGTTATTTTGTTTATTATTATCATTACTTGTTTTTTTTCATTATTATTTCAGTACAACTTTACAATAAGGTCCCATTAGTAATGCATTAACTAACATTTACTAACAATTAGAAATATAGTATTTATCAATACTATATTAGTATTTATATTACTATTTAATATTTATAGTAAATATTAAATTAATATTAATATTTACTATATTACTATTTATTACAGTATTTATCAATCTGAATTAAAATTACTTAAATAATTTGATTTTAAAAAATCAACTATTGACTGTTTGTTCATGTTAGCTCAAATCCATGAAATAATATTAACAGAAACAACTTTTGATTTTAACTATAATTGCATTTAATTGTATTTTAATGTATTAGTAAATGTTAAAATTAACAACAACTTAGATTAATAGATTCATGTAAATAATTAAATTTGATGTAAATAATATAATTAAATATAATTAATATAATATAAATAATATTGTGTAAAATAGTGTAATATAAAATAAATTATTTAATTTAATTTAATATAAATGGTTTAATTTAAAATGCATAATGTTTAAATTTAGCAGATGCTTTTATCCAAAGCAACTTACAAAAGAAGAACCAGATTTATTCATCTTTGTTCAAATTAGTTGGATTTTTATACAGTTATTTAACTCTTCATTGTTAGTTCATGTCAGCTCAAATCCATGAAGTAATATTAACAGATAAGACTTTTAATTTTAATAATATATTAGTAAATGTTGAAATTAATATTAGCTTAATAGATTAATAGATTATTCATGTTAACTAATGCAGTTATCTAATGTTAACTAGTGTTGCCGTTATTACTTATTACTGCCGTTATGTTCATCTTATTTTACTCTTTTTACGTACTGTTTATTTATATTTTAATTCTTATGTATTTGTTTCCTTTTTTATGTAAAGCACTTTGAGTTAGCATTGTGTATGAAATGTACTATATAAATAAACTTGCCTTGCCTATATTTAATGCGCACTCTAAGATTCTGACCAGGTTTACATTTCACTGCTAGTTTTATTCTGTATATACAGTAAATCTCGCATCTGGTTCTGGAGACAGAAGAGTCCTTCATGGAGCTCCCGTCGGAGTAATTACAAACACGTCCCGTCTGTGCATTAGTGTTGAGGAGGAGCGAATGGCAGCGTGTTCAGCTCCAGTGCAGCCGCAGCCGCAGCCGCAGGCGAGACAGATGAGAGCGCAGTCGACAGCTGGGCCTCCGTTCACGCTCCGCAGACGCCAGAGTCCTGATTCACCCACCAGCCTTTGTTCTGCGCTAAAGCTGCGCGTTTGAGGCGTGCTGCTAATGACATGCGCTTCTGTGTGTGTGTGTGTGTGTGTGAGTGTGTGTGTGTGTGTGTGTGAGTGAGTGTGTGTGTGTGTGTGTGTGTGTGTGTGTGCGTGTGCGTGTGTGTGTGCGTGTGTGTGTGTGTGTGTGTGTAGGCGGACAGTGATCAGGTTAGTTGCTCAGTGCCGCTGCTGAACCTGAATCTGTGATAATAGATGCTTCTGGTTTAGACGAGCTGAAATTACTCTTATTTACATTCACACAGTGAGACGAGATGAATTTGAGTGGAAATTCAAACAACTCAGTCATTAGTCTGTCATCACAGCCTGCTTTAAACCACACAGAACACCCTAGCAACAATGTTTATCTCAGGAGAAACATCTCTTCATTGGATCTCGTCTCTGAGATGTTCAGGAGATGTTCTGATGAGAACGTGTGTGTGTTTCGTTCACAGGATGAATGAGGAGCAGATCGCCACCGTTTGTCTGTCGGTGTTGAAGGCGCTGTCGTACCTCCACACACAGGGCGTCATTCACCGAGACATCAAGAGCGACTCCATCCTGCTCACCAGCGACGGACGCGTGCGTTACCTCCTTCATATCATATCATATCATATAACACATGACATGCAGTTGTGTGATGTAACTGTTTGTGTAGTTACACACATACATGTGTTTATTGTGAGGACAGAAAAGTGATCAGGGCTAATTAGCAACTTCACTAGTTCCAAGTAATTAAATCGTGTCTCCCACCTTGTAATTAGTCGAGAGAACATGACAAATGAAGGGGTGATTAGCGGTTAATCAGCTTTGCGTTGTGTCCTATACGTCCCGCTGCTGTTTCTCTCCGCAGATCAAGCTCTCTGATTTCGGCTTCTGTGCTCAAGTGTCCAAAGAGGTTCCCAAGAGGAAGTCTCTGGTGGGAACGCCGTACTGGATGGCACCGGAGGTCATCTCCAGGTTACCCTACGGCACTGAGGTACGCCGTCCCTCATAACCAGTGACCCGTGTTTGATAGACGGCTCTGCTGAAGCTGCTGTCCTGTGTGTGCAGGTGGACATCTGGTCTCTGGGCATCATGGTGATCGAAATGGTGGACGGAGAACCTCCGTACTTCAACGAACCTCCGCTGCAGGCCATGAGACGCATACGAGACAACCTGCCGCCGCGGCTCAAAGAGTCTCATAAGGTGCGTTTCTGTTGGTCACATGAGCGCAAACATCATGATCTTAATGTTTAGAATATCTTAACTATTTCCCTGCCAATTACGGAATTTTCCAGCGATCCATGTTTTCACTGTTATACTGTAGGGGGCACTATTACACATCTTTTGAAATAGTACAGAATCTCCGGATCAAAACACAGGCAAAGAAGAAGCAGAAACAAGCGATTGCTGACGCTCATGTCATTTATTAACACGACCATCAAACATTCAACAGCATTTAAATAAAAACTGCCTAACGTTACTGAATGAAATGTTGAACTTTCCGACTTTTAAACTCCAATTAGAAATTCCCAACTAAGAATTTCTGACTATGAATTTCCGACTTGGAAACTCCGACTAGAAATTCAACTAAGAATTTCTGACTAGGAAACGCTGACTAGGGAATTAACGTTACTGAATGAAATGTTGAACTTATGAAGAGAAAACGACTGTGAAGCTTTGAGGTGTTGATGGACTCAATCTACATCTGTGTTTTGATCATCGTTCTGAATCCCATCCAGATAAAGACTTGAACAAAAAGCTGAGAAAATTGTGTTTTTGTCAAAAATGTTGCTTTTTTAAATGAAACTTTCTCACATTCAAGTGTTGATATAAAAATAATGCATGAAGCTAGATTAAAACATTTTTTGTTGTTGTTTAAAGCAGAGGCTCTGTTCTTTCTTTTGATATATTACATGTTCAGATATTCATACAACAGAATATTCTGCAAGCCATGAAAGTTTTGTGAAAAATCTCTCCGCCATATTTAAAGTTTATGGCTCCGACTGGAAACTCTGACTAGGAATTTCCAACTAGGAAACTCCAACTTGGAATTCCCGACTAGGAATTTTTTTCGAATTGGAATTTCCAACTAGGAATTTTATCACTTGGAATTTCCGACTAGGAATTTTCCGACTTGGAATTTCCAACTAGAATTGATGACTAGGAATTTCCGACTTGGAAACTCCACTAGAAATACCTGACTAAAAATTTCTAACTAGGAAACGCTGACTATGAATTTCTGACTTTTAAACTCTGATTAGAAATTCCTAAGATTTTCTGACTATGAATTTCCGACTTGGAAACTCAGACTAGAAATTCCCGACTAAGAATTTCTGACTAGGAAACGCTGACTAGGAATTAGCATTACTGAATGAAATGTTGAACTCATGAAGTGGAAACGACTGTGAAGCTTTGAGGTGTTGATGGACTCGATGAACTCCATCTGTGTTTCGATCATCATTCTGAATCCCATCCGGACGAAGACTTTGACAAAAACACGATTTTCTCAGCTTCAAAATGTTGCTTTTTTTAATGAAACTTACCCACATTCAAGTGTTGATAAAAAAATAATGCATGAAGCTAGAATAAAACGTTTTTTGTTGTTGTTTAAAAGCAGAGGATCTGTTCTTTCTTTTGATATATTACATGTTCAGATATTCATACAACAAAATATTCTGCGGGCCATGAAATTTTTCTGAAAAATCTCTCAGCTCTTATGTATTTTGATTTTTTTGGTTGCACCTCCTCTTCTGTTGGTAGAGCACCTCTTTTTAACATTTGAAAAATCTCTCTGCCATATTTAAAAGTTTATGACTCCGACTCAGACCTGAAAACTCCGACTAGGGATTTCCGACTAGGAAACTCCAACTTGGAATTCCCGACTAGGAATTTTTTCAACTTGGAATTTCCTACTAGGAATTTTCCGACTTGGAATTTCCAACTAGAAATTGACGACTAGGAATTTTCAACTAGGAAACTCCAACTTGGAATGAAGGGGAAGCTTTAGAAAATTATAAAAAATGCTGCTGCTGGCTGGAGACTTTTTAAAAAACATTGGTGGGGAAAGAGTTAATGTGGCATTTTTCACATAAGAGTTAATAGTCGCATTTGGCAAATTAGAGCCGGTCGATAATATAGTTGCATTTTGTTATGATATAAACAATCAAGCAGTCGAGATTTGCTATATATCATATATCGCTTTGAGTGTCTTTATGTATGCGGATAACTTTATAGTAGGATGTATTATAAACACTGTGTGTTTACATGGACAGTAAAGCGCATGGACAGCTCATTATGATCATCTGATTCAGTTCAGATCAATGAACTTATGATGCAGATATAAACATGACATCAGTTCTGCTCTGAATCAGCAGCTGCTCCATCTAATGTTTCCCGTCATCTGTCATGTGTGCTTTGGTTCAGGTGTCGTCGGTCCTGCGAGCCTTTCTGGACCTGATGCTGGTGCGTGAGCCGTCCCAGCGTGCATCAGCGCAGGAGCTCCTGCAGCACCCGTTCCTGAAGCTGTCCGGACCGCCGTCCTGCATCGTTCCTCTGATGCGGCACTACCGGCACCGCTGAAGCACCGCTGGAGCCACGCAAGCGCTTTCATTATTACCAGAACAGCAGGGCAGTGGCGTCTCGGGACGCTGGCGTTCGGTTTGATCCCGCGCCGGATCCGTGCGGCGATACAGTAGAGTCTCTTAACCAACAAGCGTCTTTTTCACTGTCGTCTTCTCACGCTAACTATTTTAGAGCAATTGTAAGTTTTACTTGTACAGTTTTGATAAACAGCAGTATTTTTGTTGTGATGTTATCATGGTGAAATGGGCAGTATTACATAGAACTTGAGAGTTTCTGCAAAATAATATTAATAATAATGATGAGAATAATAAAAAACTTTCCTACTGTTTATATTTAATTTTTTTGAAGATGGTCATTTAAACTCCCTGTTGCAGACAGATGAATCTGAATATATTTATTTATTCTACATTTGTAGATACTGCCGCCCGTCATGCCAGAGTTTTCTACGCTGTATTGATTTCTGATTTCTCAGTAGTGTGGCCTTTTTCATTCTCATCGTTGGACGACAACCCGTCTGATCGTGTTTAAATCACCAACACTTCATTCATCAGACCTCTAGCAATATTAACGTGTTTGGCACAATAATCAATCACGCGTGTTTTCTAGTCTCCGTCTCACCCGTGTCTCATTGGTCACTGTGATCTGTAAATATAAACGTGTGTTTCTGGCATCACCTGTAGAAATATACAGATCCAGCTGTCATGTTGCTTTTGTACAGTGATCTTGCATGTGTGTCACGAAAAGCTGCTTTCAATAAAAAACACAAATACGTCTGTGTGCCATCATGTGCTTTCATCTGTATTACGAGGATGTTTTTGGTTTTAGGCTCTTATAAACACACACAGAGTCTTCTTCCTTCATTTTCTTCACGGAACTTTTCATAAATAAAGAGAACTGATGAAACGCTGTGAATGACAATCACATCAGAAATGACTATATAATATACTCTACTGACATTCCAATCTAGATTAGTAATAAATATTAAAACAGTGTATTTGAAGTTCATTGCAGCTTGAATTATATCTGGAGCTCTAGTTTAAGACATGATTCTGAGCCGCAGTGAACGCAGATTTATGGGACTTTTATCTTTGTTGTCGTGCTCTATAGAGCTGTCAGTGGCCGGAGTCACAAAAATCAGGTCTTCAGCTACGTTCTAAAAGTGTAATTGGTGAAAAAGAATATAAGAATATAATGACAGTAATGTACTGTACTACTACAAATTAAAGTACTTAGAAATTTTAATAAGAGAATGTACTTGCTGGAAACCATTGATGTGAGATGATGGACAAGAAACAAAACAGCCTACTTTTCAGACTATTGACTCAGAAGTATATTAGTTCACACATATAAAATAAAAAATAATAAATATGAATAATATATGTTCACATGTGGCTGTGGCGTATGAGCCTTGAAACTCAGTGAAGCTGAAGTCAGAAGTCTGGTCATGTTCAACACGATCTCACGAGAAACTTAAGCAGATCGTATGAATTAATGCTGCATCACGTGCTGTCAGAATTATCGTGAATACGAGTTTCCTAGTCAGAATTTCCTAGTCTGAGTTCCACAACAACGGAACGAGCTCATACTCTGCCTTCAAATGTAATTAGAAATGTCCTACTTCCCGCTTCTGAAGTCGTGATTACGAGCTTGTTCTGTTCAAGTGCTTTCTTGTCTGAAAGAATAGGAATCATGGAGGATTAATCTTGCCTAATTATTGGGAAAATCTTATTAAAGGCAAAATTAATTTTAAATAAAATGTAGTGTCCCATTCATTGACAACCACATAAACATTCACTGCATCAGCTTGCTTCAGCTTCAAATACATGCTATTTTTGCATTGTATAAAACATACGATATGCTTCAAATGATTGTTCATGTATGTAAATGTGCACTACTTTAACAATACAAGGTGATGAAGCTGTTGTGGAAAAACTAATACAGAATAGCAGTCACAGCAGCAATCGTTCTCCCCGTCATCATTTTTAAAGTTTATGGTTCGGACTCAGACCTGGAAACTCAGACTAGGAATTTCCAACTAGGAAACTCCAACATGGAATTCCCATCTAGGAATTTTCCGACTTGGAATTGCCAAGTTGGAATTTCCAACTAGGAAACTCCGACTAGGAATTTTCCAACTTGGAATTCCACACTAGGAAACTTCGACTAGAAATTCCAGACTAATAGTTTCTGACTAGGAATTTCTGACTAGGATTTTCTGACTTGGAATTCCCACTTAGGAAACTTCGACTAGAAATTCCAGACTAACAGTTTCTGACTAGGAATTTCTGACTTGGAATTCCCACCTAGGAAACTTCGACTAGAAATTCCAGACTAAGAATTTCTGACTAGGAATTTCCCAACTTGGAATTCCCAACTAGGAATTTCCGACTTGGCATTCCCAACTAGGAAACTCAGACAAGGTAACTCCGACTAGGAAACTCATATTTTCGATATTTCCAATTGCACATGAAGGTAGCAAAAGCCACCAATTCTTCAAAAAACAAAAGTTATGAGCTGCCATGAGATTGTGTTGTTATGAACCACCGGTTACATCATGTTCCACTTCAAATCAGAGCATGTTATCTGTAAAACTATAGTTTTTATGACATTTTCTAAGACGCTGTCATGTGATTTTTGAAACATACAATGAAAAATATGAAAAATACACTGACCTCCTGTAACCGCTAATAATTCATGCTATCGTCTGAAGCATCAAACTGCACCAATCTGTTCTCAAATCTTTCGCACCTCTGCCGGGTATGAGACGGTAATGTCATTATTATTCTTTTGTAATTTTTTTCTGTTTTGTTTATTTGAAACAACTCAATAAATTCATGAAGCATCTTATTATTGTCTTTGAGAGAAGTTTGAGGTTTTTCAAACTTGATTTCTAAAAACATTCTTTTCAAGTATTTGAATTCTTCAGTTGTCTATAGAACAATATTCCTAACTCCATAAGAAAATAGCAAAGTATAATTTTAGTCTTACTGTTTTATAAAGGAGAATCAAGTTTATAGCGATCAACTTGTCACAGTAAATGTTTACAATAAATGTGCCTGTAGAGTTTTGAAAATACGACATAAAAGAAAAGGAACAGATTGACAAAAAATGAAGGTTTATTGAATTTGAACATGCTTGAATGAGACTTGAGCAGCAGTGTGTGTCGTGTGTAGTAACTGATCACACACACACACACACACACCACAATGACGAGACTGAAAAGAAGTTAAAAACCACGTGGTCAGTGAAAATCCTAAAAGAACTGAAGAACGATGAATCAGCCTTGAGCGACAGTGTTTTATGAGCGCAGTGCAGCATAAATCTCTTCGTCAAACAGAGTTTTTAATTGAGCGTCAGATCAATAAACTCTTCAGTGTCTGAGACTCGAGACATTGATCTGTGAGGATCGCAGCTCATTTGTGGAAATCTTTAATGCCTGTGATGTGACTGCTGCCGTCCGGCCGCTTCTTATTGATTTTCCATTCGTCTCCGTGTCATGTTTCATTCTGACGGATCTAACGCTGCCTTCGCCTGCTATCGGAAATGTCCTACTTCCCACTTCTGAAGTTGTGATTACTGCTGCCTTCACTTGCTATCGGAATTATCGTAAATACGAGTTTCCTAGTTGGAAATCAGACATGAACACCTTCTCAAGTCGTATTTACTACTAGGAAACAGAGATCATTTTGACACTCAAGTTTCCCAGTGGCAAAGCACTTGAACAGTATGAGCTCATAATCACAACTTCAGAAGTGGGAAGTAGGAAATTTAGACAAGGCGATGTAGCTGTTGTGGAAAAACTAATAAAGAAACCCAGTCACAGCAGCAATCGTTCTCCTTTCTGACATATTTAAAGTTTATGGCTCCGACTCAGACCTGGAAACTCAGACTAGGAATTTCCGACTAGGAATATTCTGACTTGGAATTTCCAACTAGAAATTCATGACTAGGAATTTTCAGACTTGGAATTTCCAACTAGAAAACACCATCTAGGAAATGGCAACTAGGAATTTCTGACTAGGAAACTCCAACTTGGAGCATGCATGTGAAGGCAGCATCAGTAATAAAGAATCCCAGTGACAGCAGCAATCGTACTCCCCTCCACCATGTTGAAAGTTTATGGCATGCCCAACTGGGAAACTCGGGGGTCAAAATTATCTCCTAGTTTCCTAGTAGTAAATACGACTTGGGGGTTCATGTCCAATTTCCAACTAGGAAACTCAGACTAGGAAACTTTATGATAATTTATGATACTTTATTTAAATATATGATAATTCCAACAGCATTTAAAGGCAGAATAAACCTTCAATTTTCCCCTTTTCAGCTGTAAAAGAAAAACTTTAAACATCACAGACCTTTTAAAACACTCCTCACATATAAGAGTTCAAATGGGAGGAAAACAAGTCATTCTGTGCTGTTTCTCACAAATACACACATCAGTACATGGACACAAAATCATTTATTTTCTCATTGTCTCATTTTGTAAATCATAAAATATTTTAGAATCCTAAAATAATATGCAATAATCATTAATCATTGTACCTTATTTATATCCTTCAAGCAATTTAAATATCTCTATTTTATACAGTGCCGGACATTGGTGTGGAAAACGACACACATGATGAGTGCAGCAGTTACAGGACGATGGCATTTGACATTTAACATCCTACGAGACACTTGAAACACAGAAACCAGAAAGAAGAGAGTTGTAATAATGTGCATTAAGATGTTTGGACTGGAGCGTAACAGACGTGACGTATGGCGAGGGAACTGGCGTGTGCAGTGAGAGTCTTCACATGTTCTTGTAGAGCGATCGGTCCCGAGGCAGCTGCGGCTGCTGCGCGCTCAGTTTCAGGTGGAAGTGATAAACGGAGATGGTGAGGACGATGATGAGGCCCAGGATGAGACCCAACACCAGCGGCAGCATCTGCTCCAGCTGCTCGCGCTGGTCCGTTATGCATTTATATGCTGCAAGAAAACACACGTCTGCAGATCAGCATGTTTCTTCACAATCCACACAAACACAGCCTAGAACAACATTTCTGAACTTCAGATGTTATTTAGTTTTAGGATTTGTTCTTTTGCACCTCAAGGCCGCCAAACATGTACATTAACAAGATATGAACATGACGTCATTAGCTATGTTTCAATCCACCTATTTTTATGCAAATTTTGAGATGTTGCACAAAAAATGCTGGATGGAAACGCCAAGATATTTTCACATGTGGCGAATGAGCCTTGAAACTCAGTAAAGCTGAAGTCAGGAGTCTGGTCATGTCCGACACGATCTCACGAGAAACCAGAAACACGTCACAGATTGTACAAATTAATGCTGCATCACGTGCTATCAGAATTATCGTAAATATGAGTTTCCTAGTTGGAAATTGGATATGAACTCCCTCTCAAGTCGTATTTAAGAATCATTTGAAGCATATTGTATGTTTTATACACAGTGATGCTGCCTTCATATGCTATCAGAATTATTGTAAAAATACGAATTTCCAAGTTGGAAATTCCTAGTCGGAGATTCCTAGTTGGAGTTTCCTAGTCAGAAATTCTTAGTTGGTGTTTCCTAGTCTGTGTTTCCTAGTCGAAAATTCCAAGTCGGAGATTCCTAGTTGATGTTTCCAAGTAGAAAATTCTTAGTCTGAGTTTCCTAGTTGGATATTCCAAGTCGGAAATTCTTAGTTGGTGTTTCCTAGTCTTTAATTCCTAGTCAAAAATTCCAAGTCGGGGATTCCTAGTTGATGTTTCCAAGTTGGAAATTCCTAGTTTGAGTTGGATCCATAAACTAAACATGGTGGAGAGGAGAGGGATTGCTGCTGTGACTGGGATTCTTAGTTTTTCCACAACAGCTACATCGCCTTGTCTTGTTATTAAAGTAGTGCACATTTAGTCAAATAGATGCTATTTTCACTGTGCATAAAACATATAATATATGCTTCAAATGATTATTCATATATTTAACTATGCACTAATTTAACAACAAGACAAGGCGATGTAGCTGTTGTGGAAAAACTAAGACTAAGAGGAGACTAGGAATTTCCCGACTTGGAATTTCCAACTAGAAAACTCCAACTAGGAAATGCCAACTAGGAATTTCTGACTAGGAAACTCCAACTTGGATCAAGCATGTGAAGGCAGCATCAGTAATAACCAAGTAGGAATTTCCAACTTGGAAACACTGACTCAGAATTTCCGACTAGGAAACTCCAACTAGGAATTTCCGACTAGGAAAATGACTAGTAGTTTCCTAGTAGTAAATATGACTTGAGAGGGCATTCATGTCCAATTTCGACTAGGATTTGGTTTAATTCCCTCCAGAAGCGTCTCACACGATTGTGTTCCCAAACACCAGCATCCGAACGCAAGAGAACATGACGCCGTTTACTGTGTTTCGTCTGACGCTCTGAGACCAACTCATTTATGATGGAGGGAAAAAGAGCCCGATTGCAGAAACTTACATTTTTATTACTCATATTTTGCACCAATTTCCCAGGAAGTGACGATTCTCTTGAACAAATGGGACGGAGACGCTGCTTTATTCACAGATGTTTCATGCCATATTCCAATCTTGCGCATAAGTTAAATTCGCAACATTGGATGGAGAATCAGTCGTATCCGTTTGCTGAGTTGTTAATGTGTCAAATCGCTGACGTCAGCATTTGAGAATGATGAGTTATCACGATCACCTCAACATGTGATTGTGCAAATACAGCAGGTCTGTCAGAAACATCTTCATCTGCTTCACATGCTGACAGACGAGACGTCAGATCCAGAGTCTCCACACACTCCTACAAATGATTCCATGAAGAAACTTTAACATCCATGGAACCACTAAAGGTTCTTTACAGTGGAAAAAAGGTTCTTTAGATTATTATTAAAATGTTCTTCACACTATAAAAAAAAAAAAAACAGTTCGTTATTTTGTAAATATTTCTCCTATGGCATTGCTACAAAAAAAATAACCCTTTTAAAAAGGTTGTGAGATGCGCGCCAGCGCCCAGCGGGACGAGCTTTTGTTCCTGCGCTGAAGGAAACGGCCCATAAATCACTGGGACTATAAAGGGACGAGTAACGCTCACTGCGGTAAACAGCCATTTCACCCTCACAGCACGAGCCCAGAGAACGACACGCTCATCTCGCAGGTCACCGAGAGGTCACCACAACTAACCTGATCAAACCAGAACAACCTACTAAACCACAAACACATCTGGAGTAACCGTGATACTCGTGAAAACATCTGCAGCTCATTTCAGCCCAAAATCAAACTACTATATTTACCATAGAGATGATGAACACGAATGAAAATGATGTTCTTCCTGTGTTTCTGTCTTGTTTTCCAGCACAAATATCTAAACATTCTTAAATCAAGAACATTTACTGGAGAAGAGAAATGACTGAAGATATTAAGACTTGTTAAATGAAAAATGAAGTGAGTTTGTGCTTAATTCAAAGGGAAAACAAGATTCTTTTTCTGAGCTCATTGGCAGATATTTGTTCTTGTTTTAAGCACAAACTCATTAATTTTTCAGAAGACAAGACTTAATATTTTAAGTAATTTTGCTTCTCCAGTAAATATATCTTTATTTAAGAATGTTTAGACATTTGTGCTGGAAAACAAGACCAAAATAATTTGTCTTTTTTTTTGCAGTGAAGCTGGTTTTTAGGGAGGAAAATCTGTTTAATTGCATGAAAATAACATCCCAGTGCAACAAATCTGAAGCTCCTGAAACATGTACTTGATGACAGATTTAAGCTGATGGCTTTCTGCTGTTTTCGGGCTGTAATGTGTGAGGTTCACTGTGATGCCCTCGAGTCTTACGTTCACTGAAGACAAAGTCGCTCTTGATGTCGAAGGGCTGAATCTGGATGTCGTAGATGGAGACGGTGATTCCTTTCTGGTGGTCGCTGGAGATCATGGTGAGCGTCTGCTGAGCCGTGCACACGTACGAGCGTCCGGCAGGAGTCACCAGCGCTGACAGACGGTGTGTGCTGGCCGTGTGTTTCCCCGCTGCACACACACACACACACACACACACACACACTCATTACACCTCCATCCGAACTCTGATGATTAGTTCAGATCAGCAGAATCATCTCATACTTCACTGCAGTAATGCTGAACTAGTTAAACTAGATGACACCATTGAACAAACAAGCAAAATACTTTAAATCGTAACATAATGTGAGTTCCTGTAAGCGAGTCGTCAGTCGCTGTGTGTGAACGTGTAAAGCGCAGTGGATGTCGCAGTGATCTCTGCAGCGCCGCATGAGGAACAATGGGCTTTGTGTCTCAGCAAACCAAAAACATGCAAAAGAAAAGCTCATTTCCAACAATAAAAGCTCAATCAATCATCACCAAAAATATAATAAAATAATGAGATGCAGGTTAAATCCAGTGATGTATGTGATTTTACATGAACGCAGCAAACTGGAGCATGAAATCACAAAACAAGTCTACATTTGTAGATGATTATTGACTAATCTTAATCTGTCACCAATCACTAATCTGAAGAGTTTTACTCACGATTATAAGCGCTGTTGAAGTGCGTCGCCTCTGAAGTGTCATAGACCAGCTGAACCTTGTTTATCTTCCACACTTCAGTTTCTTTAGCTTTTCCATCACTGCCCATCGTGTGTTTCTCCTACACACACACACACACACGGGAATAATCCACATTAAGGGACTTAAACAGTGCAAGTGCTGTGATAGATCACACTGATCATCCGTTTCTGCTCAGATCCAAACCTTTGAGAAGAAGATGCGGAATGTGAAGGCGTGATCGTTCCATGAGATGTGCAGCTCCGAGTCGGTGTTCCCGCATTTCCCCGCGATCTCAGCTCCGCGTGGGATCGTCACGGACACCTGCTCTGTTATCAGCTACACACACACACACACACACACACACATATATGATATAAGCATCATCTCATGTTTGTACAGGAAAGTTTTCGGACGCTTAAAGCATCCTGATGGGACGTGCAGGATAATGATGTTTTAACTTCCGAGTCAAGGATCCTAAAGGATCAAATCCAATTGGAATCCATGTTGCTGTTTTTATTCTACTAGATCAACTCAGAATCGTTCATTTAGGATTCAGTGAGACAGAATAGAGTCGCTCACGTCGATTCCGTTCAGCGCCAGAACGTCGTATGGAATCAGGAATTTCACCGCAAACTCCGCCATCAAGCAGGTCGTTCCATTTTCTCGGACGACAAAAATCTCCCGGTCAGGATTCGATGACAGTCCGGAGAGATTCTCCACCTCCTGCTCCGCAGAAACACTGACCGCTGACAGAGAGCCTGAGAGAAACCAGGAGAAACCATGAGCTCATACAGTCACACACAGTTAATGATTCTATTCTATTCTATTCTATTCTATTCTATTGTGTTCTGTGCTGCTCTTTGTCTTGTCCTCCAGGGTTTGGGAGACAGTTTCTCTGCAGTGAAACAAACACAGAACTGCACATTCTATTCTCTATTCTATTCTATTCTAAAGTGATATCTAACACACAATGGAATGGCAAAAGCTTTGGGAAACTACAGCTGGAATCAGATTTCTTATATGAATTCTGTAGTTTTCTCAGTTTCTCTTCAGTTGTAGTTTTAGATTCAGATCTTCTGATTTGTGCTTCTTTCTCATTCTAATAAAAGGAACATGTTACAGAATCAAACTCATCAACTACTGTACAATTACCTCAAGTTAAACAAAAATGTGTCTCATATTTGATGAAGTTTCCATCCTTGATTCTGTTATTTTCCTGCTCGTGACTGTGAAGCTGCTTTGAAACAATCTGTACTGTATAATACGTGAAAATAAATGAGTTATAACTATAGCTATTTAAGCAAAAAAACATGTCATCAGAACTTACCGAGCAGCAGAAGTGCAGCGCAGTGAAAGTCCATCATGAAGCGACGCTCCTGCAGAAAATGAGCAGAAGATTCCAGAGGAACTTCGAGTCGCAGATGCAGCAAATGCAGGTGCGCGTGATTCACGCCTGCAGACGCTCGCGACACGCATGCAGCAGCAGCAGCAGCAGCATCACTCCGCGCGGCGGAAGTTCCTCTCGGACAGTCCGGTGATCCCGCACTGCTGCAGCTGCAGGAGATGCAGTGAGATCAGCGCGCGACACGAGCCGTGTTCCACCGATGACGGATCAGCGACGTATGAAATCACCGAGTGTACTTCACTTCTGCACGCGCACGACGCTCAAAAGCCCTTCAGTTTTTATCCGCAGGGAAACACAGTCCAACAGAATAAAGGGAATGGCTTTTCTGTCAGGTATGCACTTTATTGCGTTTAGTAAAAAAAAAAAAAAAGACATCCTTATATGGGACACTGGGGTTAGTTGTCACATGGTCTGCATCTCAGTATCTATAATGCGTCTTAGAATAGTGTCAAAAATAGAATAGTTTTTTTCTATATATAGTATTCTATATACTATATTCAATACACAATAAAGCGCACTCACATTAAAACGAGTATTTTTCAGAAATTCATAAACGTCATTTGTTGTGCGTAATTTTAAGCAATTTATTAATTACAGTTTTTTGAGAGTTTTCTGTATGTAAGCTTAATTACAGTTTTGTGAATTAATTTTTGCTTTTTTTTTAATGCAGAGGCTGTTTAATGATGGGTTCTATTGTGACAACTTACCCCATATAGTGTGACCACATTCTCTGCTATTGGGCAACGAGTATTAAATGAAGAAAAAAAAACACACTACACCATTATTGACCGGAGCAAAACCTTTTTTCCCCCAATAACTGTAAATATAGATTTTATTTTTGTAGTTAAGACTGTAAGGTTTGTGTCTAAACACAAAATTGATTTTCAAAAATAAACCCATTGTGACAACTAGCCCCGGTCTGCCCTAACATAAACGACTGGTATTCAAAACACTGGCAAAAATTTAAAAAATGAAATGTAATATCATAAAAATAAAAAATTGAAATGACTTTACAGAAGTGCTGGTGAAGAGATGAGAAACATATAATCTGTTTCACAGATGAGCATCTTTCTGAAACGGCAGAAAAATGTGGAAAATGACCCAAAATGTTCACAAAATGTTTGTGACCCTGGACCACAAAACCAGTCATAAGGGTCAGTTTTTTTAAATTGAGATTTATACATCATCTGAAAGCTGAATAAAAAGTTTTCCATTGATGTATGGTTTGTTAGGATAGGACAATATTTGGCTGAGATACAACTATTTGAAAAACTGGAATCTGAGGGTGCAAAAAAAATAAAAAAAAAATAAAAATCGAAATATTGAGAAAATCACCTTTAAAAGTTGTCCAAATGAAGTCCTTAGGAATGCATAATGCAATAAATTTTTGATATATTTACGGTAGGAAATTTACAAAATATCTTCATGGAACATGATCTTTACTTAATATCCTAATGATTTTTGGCATAAAAGAAAAATCAATCATTTTGACCCATACAATGTATTGTTGGCTATTGCTACAAATATACCGGTGTGACTTACGACTGGTTTTGTGGTCCAGGGTCACATTTATGTCCTAAAACATGTAAGTAGTTAATATCGTTCTATATTCCAAACCCTTGTATTATTTGTTGTCACAGCACTAGGTCAGTGCTCCTCACAGATGCAGTTCAAGCGTGTTCATCCGCTCATGATCGGTCAGACATTTGGAGCAGCTTTACTCTGAAAGTCAAACTCACACTTGACCGCACTAATGCTGTCGATGCTCGGCTTGCTTCCTACTTGAGGGTGGTTCTTCCCCAGGGGAAACGTCTCTGACCTTGGGATACACGGATCTGAAGCTCCGCTCTGAGCGCCACAACCCTCTCTGCTCCTCCTGAGCTCTGGGAAAGTGAATCTCCTCAACAGCCTGCCGCCAAGAGCGCTCACAGAGCTGGACGCGTACACCACCTTCCCAGCATTCACTGGGGTCTTCGGCGCGGTTTTGCTTTTATTACGCTCTGGGGCCGCCGGTGCGAGAGTGCTTGTAGGTAAGCTGCACCTCTTCTGATAATAACTGTCATCAAACCTTCGGACGGGCAGCAGTTTCTTGGCTTTCTCAGTCTTCTCAAGCTCTTCTCTGGAGCTTTTGCCGAATGGAGTTAATAGAATGCCAAGAGGACCCGATGATGGAGGAGGAGGAGGTGCGGAGCTTCTCCAGGGCGTTTTGGAGGGTCTGGGCGAGTAAAACAAGGGAGGCAGATGCTCTGCGTGTGAGAGTTTCTGAGGAGGTTTTGATGTTAAAACACCAGAGAACATGAGGCCCTGTGATGATAGCGGCAGTGAAGCATCACTTTCCCTCTCGTATTCCTCAATAGAGTCCATCGACTGGATTCGGTTCCGCAAACCGAGGGAACGTTTATGGGTTAAACTGATGTGAAGTCGAGTCTCATCTTCAGGTGGACCTCTTCTCTCTGAGGTCTTCAGCTCATCTTCATCGATGTTCACGGTGGAAAGTCTTTCAGCCAGTGTGTCCTCATGAATCCTCTTGGAGTGACTCACGAGCGCCTGCAGACACTCAGAGTGTCCAAGATGCTTGGCCACCTCCACGGCAGAGTTTCCCACCTTGTTTTGCCGGTCGATCTGGAGACCCAGTCTTTTAAAAGCTCGCACCAGAAACTCCACGACGGCTGGACGTCTGGCCACGACCGCATACATGAGCGCCGTATTCCCCCAGGCATCCGCTGCCTCGGGATCTGCGCCGTTCCTCACCAGGATCTTCACCGCATCCAGGTATCCCATCTCGCAGGCGTAACTCAGCGCCGTACGGCCGCTCTCATCCGGACGATTCACGCTCGCACCCTTCTGCAGCAGAAGATTCACAAACTTGCTCCTCGCCTGCGAATCCCGGAGGAACACGGCAGAAATGAGAGGCGTCTGCGCCCCTTCGGTCTCGGAGTCGATGATCTTCCCATCCAGAGCGTCTAGGATGAACCTGGCCAGGTGGATCTTGTCGTTGGAGATGGCGTCCAGAAGGATCCTGGTGTCCGTCTTGGAGTCGCACCTGTCGGAGAGTTTCAGCATGTTTAGGACTCTTTCCTCAGACAAACGTCTCTCCGCCGCCGGTCTCACTTTATACTGCTGCGCTGTGGAGTTTCCACGACAACACGAATCTCATTATCACACTTTATTGTTCATAAGTGGATGTGTATTAATGTGCTGATTGTAATAAGGGCTTCTGAGAGCGCCGACTGAATGATATGAATACATGTGCCAATTACCGCATGTGATTATTGACTGGAACACTTTGTGTTTTTCCATGGCTGGAGAGACTCTGGGGAGGGTTAATGATACCCAAGGCTTTCTTCTTCTTCTTCATATCTTTGGCTAAATGACACATTTGCAGCGTTGCACATTGAACATTACATTCCTTGAAGGTGCTGTAGGTGCTTTGGGTTTTTTTGCAGACATAAAATGTCACTGCTCTCTCACAGATATTTAGATATTTGCTCTTTATACACTCTAGCTGTGCAAAATGCTATACACACTCAACAGAGACCATTTACTGCGCAAACGTTTGCTGAACGTCGACTCATTGATGCATTTGATTTGCTTTCAGCCACATCTCTACACTGTAAAAAACTATTTTCATTATTTATCATCACATTTTTTCTTTTGTCAAATCAACTTAATTAATGTGGTTCAGATAACATACTATTTTGAGTTTCTGTTGATTAAATCAATCGCCTTCATTGTATTAACTCAAATTTTTTATTTCAATGAACTCAAAATTTTAAGGCAACCAGGTAACTTAGTTTTTTAAGTTAAACCAACAATTGTTTTTTACAGTGTATGAAATCAGAGGCATTTCCACACGAGTTTGTCAGTTCTACTGCACTTTTCTGAGAAGGAAATAAGAAATTGCAACTCTTCACAGTGAACGAAATGCGGCACAAATCTAACACAAGTGAGCTGAAAACACCTACTGGTGTGACGTGATTTCGAACAAAATCATGCCAAAACAAAGTTTGTTTCTGGAGTTTGAAACCCGCTTTCTGGAAAAATTCACTCTGGCTGGTAAACACCTCTGAACTCCCATTGGTCCGTGGGATTACATAGGTGGGTGTGGCTCTGGGGCTCCGCCTTCTTTGAGGTGTGAATCTTCTCCGGTTCGTTTCTTCTGTTCAGACGCGAGTAAAAACATTGAACTTCTTTTTACCCCAAAGCGAAGAATGAAAATGAACTTCGCCGTGAGTTTATCGGGGCCTTTATTGGCATTGATGTTTCCATGAAGAACTTAACATCCATGGAATATTTCCACTGCACAAAAGGTTCTTTAGATTATTAAAATGTTCTTCACGCTAAAAAATGTGGTTCTTTTAAGAGCTGATCACTGAAAGGTTGAAAGCAGAAGCTCCAGCACTGAAAGCAGAAATGGTTCTTCTATGGCATCGCTGTGAGAACCTTCTTTTGAAAGCTTTATTTTTAAAGGATTAGTTCACTTCAGAATTTGAATTTCCTGATAATTTACTCACCCCCATGTCATCCAAGATGTTTATCTGTCTTTCTTTCTTCAGTTGAAAAGAAATGAAGGCTTTTGAGGAAAACGTCAGACGATTTTGTTTTTCACCCTACCGCGGTACTTCAACCTACGTCACACGTGACCTTTCCAACGTGATTACGTAATGCGTGGAGCATCACAGAGCAGTGCAAGACGAGCATTTGTGGTTAAAAAGTATATAATGTTTATTTTTTTTAGAAAATGGCCGATGGTTTCTTTAGATAAGACTCTTATTCCTCGTCTGGGATCGTGTAGAGCTCTTTGAAGCTGCACTGAAACTGACATTTGGACCTTCAACCCGTTGAACCCCAGTGAAGTCCACTATATGGAGAAAAATCCTGGAATGTTTTCCTCAAAAACTGAAGAAAGAAAGACATGAACATCTTGGATGACATGGGGGTGAGTAAATTATCATGCAGAAGTGAACTAATCCTTTAAGAGTGCAGCACTTTTAATGAAATGACACTGTCTGACAGACAATAAAATAGACGTTCAACAGTTTTCATTTAACACCTGGGATAGTTTTATTGGTACACATACTATAAAACAGTATTAAATTAGCAGGATAACAACAGTATTTTTTGAGTATTTTCATTGCTAGAAGTTTGACAAATACGATATATATATATATATATATATATATATATATAAATACAAAAGCACCCACAGCATGGTCCATTGAGTAGCTACAGAAAGACAAACGAATAGAAACAGGTGAAATTCAGAGCGACAGTTCTGCAAAAATAATCTGCTTTTCCCGCAAACTATAATTTAGAGCAAAAATCTACGTGGAAGTCGCACAACAGAAAACATTCAGCTAGTGCAAAAAGCTTCTAAGAAATCAAACGTAGTCTTAAACTACCCACTATAATATATGTATCTTTATATAAATAACCCCTTATTTTGGCATTTATCATTGTAAAATAATTTAAAGGTCCTACATGACATATAGTGGCACATTTGTAAGCGATGGAGTTTTAAAGCACTTTGCTTTCACACGAGATATGTGGCCACCGCCGAACACTTGAAAACATGATGCGAAGAAAAAGAAGGGAACGAAAACTCACGACAACCGATATACATATGTTCCCGAAATCCCTCGAGCGGGATTTACAATCATTCACCTCCCTTTAAAACGAGTACCAATAGATTACACCTCCTGAAAGTAAAACAACGAACACAAGTGGAACCAAAGTTCAGCGTCGTGTCAGAGGAAAGTAAATGGTTTGTGTCGATGCGTCCAAATCCACACGGATCAGAACCTGCAAGCGTCAACGCTACGAGATTGAGTTTGGATCCGTCCGTCGTGTACCGAAGAAAACTCATTGAGCACCATCTACATCTCAAAGCCTGGTTAAAAAGTTTCACCTCAAATAAAACAACATTTGGGTTAAAATGACGCGTGCGTCTGAGCTGCATCTTAAAAACGTACAGGAACAGATGATAAAAGCTTGGGACAGCAGAAGATCTACGGCGCCCGTGTGATTCCAGACGCTCTACATTCTTACTGTACTGAGGAAAGCTAGTGCTCTGCTACATAGTCGAAGATCCTCGGACATCCTATCACATGTAAAGTGCTCAGGACATTAAACTAGCGCATCGTTCACAGGTATTGTGCTGACGACATAAACTAAAACGTCTGTTAATCAGATTCGTCTGCTGGCCTGACTCTGCTACGGGTAAGATACAAGTTCACTTTTGAGTCGTCGACCCATAACGTCTGCAGCTCTGATGGTGACGGACGGACGGGCCGCAGTGGACTGTATAAAAACGCGTCTGTCCCACCAGCGCCGTTTTCACCGCTTCTGTGTGTGGGCGGAGCTACAGCACGAGCTGGATTGGCTGGAGGCCGCTGCAGAGGAGGAGTTTGCTGCTGTGGGCGGGGTTAGAGCTGAGGTAGGGAGAGTGGGTGGGGCTAAAGATCTACAGACTGCAGAGACTCGAAGTGTAAGACAGATGAAGACGGAGCCCGACGGGACAGACGGACGCCTTCAGCACTCTCAGCTGACGGACGGAGCGCTTACACCACCGTGGCTGGTCTGCGGTCCATGTCCTCCTCCAGCTTCACCATCTTCTGCATGTCTTTGGCCTGGAGAATCACAGCAGAAACGCCATCAGATTCACTTTCATTCATCCAGATCTGTTGTTCAGAATTAAAAACAACGGTAACACTTTAAAATAAGGTCTCAGTTGTTAACATGAAAAAATACTTCTACAGCATTTATTATTCTTAGTTCATGCAATGTTAAGCAATACATTTATTACAGTATTAATCTTTAACGTTGATAAAAATACAACTGTTCATTGTTGGTTCTTGTTAACTAATGTTAACAAAGTGTTTTAAAGTGTTACCTACAACTTTTGTCCATCAAATCACTGGATGTGATGGAAGGAAGTAGCTGTCCACCACCAACTGAATCACCTGATGACTCGTTTTCTCACTAAATCAATCTAATGACTCTTGATTCACTCACTGAACCGCAGGCCATTACTTTTATGATGTCTAATTTAAAATGAGACTGATTAGTGTAATTACTAGAATATTCATTCATGGACTCAGAATCAGTATCGTTCTATTCTTCATGATTTCCATCCCTGAACATCCGCGTGTTCGGACTGACTCTGATTCTCTGTTATGGTGTAGTGAACAGGAGTTGCTGTAGGGAACACTCTCAAACGCTTGTGTTCAGTAACAGCGAGTGACTCACGGTGTGAAATGACTCATGTGGACAGTGATGAGTATCGTTTCATAACAATATTTAAAGCAGAACGAGCACTGAGACAGGAACAACGATGACAGTAAATCATACTGAGGCTTGTGCTGCAATGATATGATTAGAATACATAAAACTCATCAACTAATCTCTCTCTCTTCATACATACTGTATATAGAGTCCGTCTGTGAGAGCCGCATGAGCTTGATTTGATTTGGAGCTCAGTTCCAATCAACTGCAAGATGCCCGGCTTCTTTATGATGATTGGCCAAACTGTCAAATGGGCGGGACCTTACAACAAATGACCAATAACTGAACATGTGACGTACGCGACTGACAGCATTTGACGTGTCAAAGTTGATTTGTTCAGTAGCGCTAATTTTGTGAAAAATGTTTTTTACAACCTTTTTTTGTCAGTGTTTGTTTTTTGCCTACTGATATTCTTAATATTGCTGGAATAATTCTGATCTTGGTCACTCGCGTTCTCATTGAGTGCAAAAAATGACTTTCTTCCTCAGTATTTTCTGTTGTTTTCCAGCACAAATATCTTAACATCCTTAAATCAAGAAGGAGAAGCAAAATGACTGAAGATATCAACTCTTGTTTACTGAAAAATGTACGAGTTTGTGCGTAACGCTCTGGTGCTGTTCGCGCGTCGGTCAAAAATTACCGTTCTTTTTTTTTTTATTTCAATGAAATGATTGTACTATATTTTAGTTCAATAATGTTTTTTATTTTATATTTTATGATTTTATGGTACTAAATTATATTTATGTAGTAGTTATAGTTCTTTTATTCATTTTTTTACCTTAGACGTGAAAATTAAATTTTCAACAAACTGTGGTAAATCTTGAATGTTTTGGAGCAACAGACTGAAGTTTGGTCTCTTTTTAAAGACGACACTTGGCAGATTATTGCTGAAGTGAAAAAAAGTGTAACTTGAAAAAAGTTTTAATTTAAAATTTAGTTTAAAATTTTAATTTATTGTTATGAAAAATGCACAAAAATACCATTTTCAATTTTTATATGAAGTATATTTTCCAAAACATGTTTTACTCTAAAAACGGCAAGGAAATCAAAGCTATAAATCTAAACAAGTTGTGTTCCAAATTTGAGGTTGATATCTCCAAAAATTAGCTTTCAGTCAGAGTTTGTTTGGCCGCAGTACCAAACGCTTCCTCTAGATGAAATTCGCTTCCCATTTATTTCCAATGCACTATTTTTTAACCGCGAGAAATAACCTTTTTGAATCATGTCCATGATTTTTTTGTTCACATAGCAAGTGCCAAAACCCTTTCCAAGTTTCATACCATTCTGATGAAGCAAAAAAAAAAAAAAAAAAACCGTAAAAATCTTAATTCAAAGGGAAAACAAGATTATTTTTCTGACCCCATTGGCAGATATTTTAATATTTTTAATATTTTTCCGTAAACAAGACTTGATTTCTTCAGTCATTTTGCTTCTCCAGTAAATGTATGTTGATTTAAGGATGTTTAGATATTTGTGCTGGAAACACTGAGGAAGAACATGATGTTTTGCGGTGTGATCCCCCTGTTCAGTAGCGGTTTGAGCAGCATAACTCTCGATAAGGCAGAAACTGAAGACAGAGGAGAGCGATGATGAGCCTACCTGGAGTCTGACTGTTTGCATGATGGGATTTCAAAAGCTGTTCAAAGAAAAGGCAAATCATATTTAAGGCATGGCTTCAGACGTGACATGTACAAAATATGAGAAATGGAGGACAAAACGTAAATCATATGAAATCAAAAGAGGGGTGACGATTCGTTCGTTTCAGTTAACTGCTGAAGATCTAGCAGGTTTATCTGGTAAAGCCGCCCTGTCGCAGAGACGTCTGATGGTTGTACCTGCTCGTTGAACTTCTCCAGTTTCTCCAGCTGCTCGCGCTGGTTCTTCTGCAGCTGCTCCAGCTCCTTCGCCTGCTTCATGGCCAGCTGAGACGACACGGAAGAGCACGTCAACACCAGACGCCACATTCACTCAACACACTTCTAGAGCCACTTACAACTGAGGAGCATCACAAGAGCTTCAGATACTGAGAGTCACGATTACACACTAGATTAATGCAGAACTGTTAATAAACAAAAGATTCACCACTGTATGGAAGCTTGTTTCCGCCACGGAAAATTTTTTTAAAAGGTAACTGCGACTTTTTATTTTTGCAACTGCGAATTTATATCTGGCAATTCAAACTTCATTTCTCACAATTGTGAGTTTATATTTAACAATTTTGATTTTTTTTTAACTGTGAGATATAAACTTGCAATTTTGAGAAAAAAAAGTCTTAATTTTGAGATAAAAAGTCACAATTACCTGTTTTATATTTTATTTTGTGGCAAATATTTTTTGATTATATATTTATATATAAGTAACTGAAACCTGTTTCTTCAAATCAAAACAAAAGGACACAAATCCATTCATAGCCCCAACGAAACAAACAAAATCCGTAATCGTCAGCTGATGTTGAAGATCGTCAACCAACCCGTTTTCTCTCCTCCAGGAACTTTTTGGTGTTGCTGCTGTTCAGCTCCCGAACTCTCCTGCACACAAACACAAACACACGTCAGAGCTTCGCCCAGCGGCCGCCAGCGATCGATCACGCTCATGTGTCGCGCCGCACCTCTCGCGCTCCGCCTTGTTTTTGATGCTCTTGTCCTGGCTGATGGCTTTGCTGTTCTCCATGGACGTCTTCGCCTGATTGGCCTTCATCTCTTTGCTTTGCCTGTCAATCAAACAAAATACGGACAATTTCAAAACAAGATCCAGAGAATCACCGTATGAAACATCATCGAGAGTCACGGGCCTTTCTCATGGAGATCCTGCTGCAGAACAAACGGAGAACGGGTTCACGCCGAGGAGAATTATCAGCATAATTAATAAAGACACTCGAGTCCAACAGACGGGCTCTCTAAAGAAGCCCTCCTGAACTCAAAGAGACTCATGCAACATTAATGCCTGTTAATTATGGCCGTATCTCCATCGAATGAGACGCCGCATCAGCATTATAAAGAGGATAATACGGGCCTGATGAAAATATTCATAACGGTGCGAGTGTGGCGTGTTAATCAGATGCGCGTCATTAGCATACTACGCTCTACTGTAGACCTGAAGATGTGTCGAAACACGGCGGTAAATCTTTGTGTAGATTCAAGATTCGAAGGTTTTCAATTCAGAACAATTCGATCCGATTCATAATGAGATTTGATTCAATTTGATTTCAATGCATGATTCGATACTGTATTTTTTAAGTGCATTATAATGTAAAAGCTTCTTGTGTCTTAGATCTGCTTCAGATTGTTTATCTGTGGAAGTTTGTTTCTGTCACAGGGTAAAAACAAATTAAAAAAAACATAATTGCTACTTTTATCTCATTCTGACTTTTTCATGAGTTTTCTAGGTCTAGAAAGTTTTAAAAGTCCCTATTATTTCCAGGTTTTCCATGACCATCAGCAGGATTTGTAAGTGAAGCGCTGAGAGAACGAGTGAATCATTAGACAGGAGTGATCATGAAGGCTGAAGCGTCTCTCACCGCTCATGGATGAGCTTGAGCTGCAGCGTTTGCTGCTCCTGAACGCTGGCCAGCAGCTTCCTCAAGAGCTCACACTGCTGCGTCACATGGGCGTCCTTCATTTCCTGTTCCTCTGTGCTGTGACCGTTGATCATCTCTGACCACTCTTTAGTGTGCTGCGCCACTATGTCCTTCACCTGAGAACACATCAACACGTCTGTCCATGACAGTCATTCCTCAGCTCTATTATGAATAAAAATCATTTCATAGAGATTTCAGGGGTGGTTTTGTTTGTAATGCATGTAATGAACATTTAAATGAATAAGTGAATTGGATCTTAATGTTAAAGGCCCTGATATACTTCAAAGAACGAACTGGTTTGACGTCATTTCAAACAAAATCAGGCCAAAACAAAGTTTGTTTCTGGAGTTTGAAACAGCTTTCTGGAAAAGTTCATTCCGGCTGGTAAACACCCATTGGTCAGTGGTGATGATGTAATAGGTGGGTGTGGCTTTGAGGCTTCATTGGATTGGATTCATTAAACTGGCAAAAATTAGTTAATGTAAACAAACCTACTGTAGCTCATTCTGTCCAGAACAAACACCTGATCAATATAAACATCACACACATGACCAACCTTCAATGAAACTGCTTATGAGCCAATCAGATCAGAGCTTGTGATTTTGTCATTATTGTGTGTAAAATGTTCCACGGGTCAGTAAAGAACTTATACGACACAAAGGCATGATGGGATTTTCTTCTGTACCTTTTCTTTATGGTCTGTCGTGAGCGTCTCGACCTTTATCGCCGTTTCCTTCTTCAACTCGGAGCAGTTGTTCTCTCTGAAATGGAGAAGAATAAGCGTCATAATGACATCAGGACGGAGCAATCGCACGCGCTTCACGTCTTTCTCACCCTCTCTTCTTGATGGCCTTCTCCAGCAGCTTCTCCAGCGTGAACTTCTCCTTGTCATGCTGAGCCACCAGTTTGTCCACCTGCGTGCAGTGAGATTTCTGCATGGCGTTGTGCTCCTGCAGGGAAAAACACGCATTTATCATTTCATCACGCTGGAAAACATTTCTATCAGAGTTATATTTCAGGAGGAAGAGCCTTCTGCAGTGATGGTCTGAGATCAACACAGACCTTGGCGTGTCGTTTCTTTAGCGTGTTCAGTTCCTTCTGCTGCTTCTTCAACAGTTTGATGAAGGTCTAGAAAAGAGATTCAAGGCATTTCTGAGCTTTCAAAAGGACAAAACGCAGCCAACGCTAGTGAAGCTAGAGAACACGTCGAAAATACAGTGAGAAACAGCAGCGTTAAAGCAAAATAAAGAGTAACGAATCAATGAATCCTGAACAAACTGACTGACGATAACGAATTAGACTTTTTAACCCAGCTGACAGGGAATGTTCTCAGAACGTTCTCTTAAAGTTATGAACAAACGTTCTTCCAGTAACATTAATAGATCATTTGTTCAAAGTTATCTGGTCTTTAATAATGTTCTCAAAATGTTAGCACAAAAACATTTGCTTTTATTCTGAAATGTTTTAGTTGGACATTCATCTAACGTTTTTTAAATGTTACTACAACGTTCAGAGAACATTCAAAAGTAACGTTCCCATAATGTTTGCAGAATGATCAAATGGAATGTTCCCTTAACGTTCAAATAACCAATAAAATTTTTTTTGAACGTTCAGAGAACATCCAGAAATAACATTTTTATAACTTAATGGGAACGTTAGCAAAACATTCGTAGAACATATTTTGTTATCTGGGAACGTTTCATTTGATCATTGACTAATCATGACAAAAACAATGATGCAGTTCTTCATCAGCAGATCTGGTGTAAAATAATCTACAATATTGTGTAAAAGAACATTTTACCTTCATCTGCTTCAAATCCTCAATGTTCACCTGATTCACAATGGCATTATCTGGAAACAGAAGAAACAAACAATTAAATGATGCAAATTAAGCAGTTTTAGAGCTGCTGTACAGCCCAAATGAACTCTGTTTGAATCATTTTCGAGTGTGTGTGTGTGTGTGTGTGTGTGTGTCTCACCGCGTCTGCTCTCGGTGATGTTGTTCTGCGTGGCGTTCACCTCTGAGCTGCTCTGCGGCGTCACGTTGGTCTTCACCTGACTCACTTTACCCTTCTTGTCGCTCTTGCAGTTTTCGTTGGGCACGTCTGCGATGTCGCTCTGCAGCGCCACAACAAACACTCGTCAGGACACACACACACTTACACAAATCACACAAACACTTCAGTGGAGCGGCTCGACGCTGAACGCACCGTGTCGATCCCGAGAGCTCGCATCTGGTCGGCGCGTTTCTCTGCGATGGTGAGGAACTTCTTTGGATCAGAAAGAGCGTCAACGATGGCTGGAAAATGATCAGAGACGCACGATTACAGTCATGAGGAGACAGAAACACTAATACAATCAACACAATATGATTACAGTTACACTGTACGGGTCACATGATCAATAAGCAGTTCATATTTTCATCTAATTAGGTCTTATTAGTTAATTAATGCATTAACTGGTATAAACCAACAATGAGCAGTACTGTATTTATTCATCTTTGTTAACATTAGTTAATAAAATGCAAGAAACCATTGTTAGTTCATATTAGTTCAGGTCAATTAAATAATAATAACAATATGAATTTTTATTAAATGTATTAGTAAATGTTAATAAGATTAATAAACGCTTTTGAAGTATTTTTCATTGTTCATGTTAACTAATGTAACCTTATTGTACAGTGTTGCCACATCATTTAAACAGACAGCTTCAGCCTCCTGTGATGTCACTTCCTGTCAGTGTCGGCGTGAGCTGCACGAACACTCACCGCCGAAGCCGTCGGGCACGTATGTCTTGAGGACGATGTTGCAGAAGACGGTGGGCAGCGACAGCGGTTTGTTGCCCTCGTTGCGCAGCGAGATGTGTCTGTAACCCGCCTGCAGCCCGTCCAGAGGCAGGATCCGCTGACCAATCAGCTTGTTGTTGTCGTCGTATACGGCGATCCGCAGCACGGCCAGATCCGGCAGGATCACCTGATCACAGACGAGAGAGTTCAACAATCATTCTGAGCGCAGATTCATCAGGAATGAAGCAGCCGGTCAATCACAGAGGCATGATGGGATACGACACGTGCCGCTCACATCTGCGCTGCTGTTCTTACACAGCACTATACAGGACCTTAGTGAAACCCCCCACTGGATGTGTGTGAGTGCACGCATTTATCTGTGTGTGAGTGTGTGTGAGTGTGAGTGTGTGTGTGTGTGTGCAGTGGTACTGCGGCAGCGGTGATTTATGGTCTGTGTCTGTGGTGTCAGTGTCACGGCCGAGAGACGCCAACAACATCCTGCAGCATCAGCACAATGACTGTTCATCGCCCGTCTCACACTCACGCTGTGTGTGTGTGTGTGTGTGTGTGTGTGTGTGTGTGTCCTCACACCGGCTGTAATTGTGCTGGAGTGCCGGGTTTATGGGTAATTTTCATGTTACTGCTGTCCAGCTCATCAGATCTACAGCAAACGCAGCTCAGATGATCTAGAGACGTTCTGCTCAAACCTTCATCAAACGCTCATCAAACGATCACATGCATCAATGAATCTGACGGCAGGACACTGTACAGGAAGTGAGGTCATATCTTCACATGACACTTCCTGTGTATCAATGTCTCCATACACATGATCAGTTTGACAGCGCCACCTACTGGCCAAAGTCTCACAAACAGACAAAAATGCTTTCAATTTTAGATTAATGTTTTCTAAATTCATGTTGCTGAAAATGGATGAATAATTTTCAAGCGTTATATTGAACTGATTCATGCGCAGCTTCATGACTTTTGTTTCATAATCACTGTCGTGTTGATTTAATGAATCACTGTCGAAAAGAATTAACCCCTTGAACTAAAACGAGTCATTGTCCAAACAAACAAATGAAATAAAAACTAAAAATGAACTAAAACCAAACTGATATTGAGAATCTTCTAAACTAGAATCACATGAGAAGGATGTCGGACCTTTCTGAAGACGAACGGCTCCTCGTTGTAGTACGGATTCAGGCCGTTGTTCATCACCATGCGCGTGCGGAACTCTTTCCGGATGGTGTCGGTGGGAAGGCCATACATGTCCACCTCCACATAGGTGCCGATCTTCTTATCCGATAAGAACTGACCCGAGAACACCTGAGGAACGACACGGACATGAACGCGTCAGTGACACTGATCCAGGATCAGATCATCAGATTCAGTCTGAGTGACACCATACAGTGAGAGTGACTCATAATTAAAGAGTCAAATGAAATGATTCAGAGTCATATTCTCCACCTTCTCTCACACACAGATTGTTACTACTGTACCTTTAAGAAATCTATATGTAAATGAGCTCTGACAGGTGAGCATGTGTTCATGTCTGAGAATGTACCTGCACCTCACAATGCTTTTATGACACGAGATTAATGTAAACAGCCCACTGCAAACACCCTTGTAATTCGCTTCAACCTTCTCGAACTTTATGAATGATTATTTTATAGAAGGTTCAGGCGTGTAAGGAATTGGACGAGAGCAGAGTACGGCTGTTTCTAAAGCACGCGGTGCCATCTGCTGTTAAAAACTAAGCTCAGAAGAGAGAATCGCGATGAATTCGGAAAATCTCAGAATCGATCCAGAATCATTTCTCGATTTATTGCAACAATTTATTGTCCGAGCCCTAGTATCTATGCATCTGCCAAAGAATGAAACAATTAAAAAGGTAATTTATTCTTGCAATTCCGAGTTTATATCTCACAATTTTGACTTTTTTCTCACAATTCTGACTTTTTTCTCGCAATTCTGACTTTATTCTTGCAATTACGTTTATATCTCACAATTATGACTTTTTTCTTGCAATTCTGACTTTATTCTCGCAATTACATTTATCACGCAATTCTGACTTTATAACTCGCAATTCTGACTTTATTCTTGCAATTCTGACTTTATAACTCGCAATTCTGACTTTATTCTCGCAATTCTGTTTATATCTCACAATTACAACTTTTTTCTCGCAATTCTGACTTTATCTCACAATTACGTTTATATCTCACAATTCTGTTTATATCTCACAATTCTGACTTTTTTCTCGCAATTCTGACTTTATTCTCGCAATTAAATTTATATCTCGCAATTACGACTTTTTTTCCTCGCAATTCCGAGTTTATACCTCGCGCTGACTTTTCTCTCTCAATTACGTGTTTATATTTCACAATTCTGACTTTATATCTCGCAATTTTGAGTTTATATCTTGCAATTCTGACTTTTTTCGTGTGTGTGTGTGTGTGTGTGTGTACTTGTTTAACCCACATTGTAGGGAACAGCCAGTGGTATAATCATACTAAATGATACTTATTTACTTATTAGTTTTCTGTGATGGTTTAGGAGTAGGGTTAATGTAGGGGGATAGAATTTACAGTTTATACAGTATAAAAACCATTACATCTATGGAGAGTCCCCACAAAGACACCGAAACCTAACTGAGTGTGTGTGTGTGTGTGTGTGTGTGTTACCTGTACGCTGCAGGTCGCTGCTATCACACCATCTACTGGCGTCTCAGAGAACGGGTCAAACATGCGGTCGGCGCGGCGCATGAAGTCTGGTTTCAGCAGGTACCTGCAGGAGAGAGTCGCATGAATGACTGCAGCATCTGTAAACATGTGACTGTAGAGCGTCACGTGATCCACGCGCTTTCAGCAGCTCTTTCTGACTCCTTCACTCACAGCTGCGCCTGTAGGCCAGATATTAATTATTTTTCTGATTAATTGCTCAAAAGAAGATTAATGATCCGAGCTCTTTCCATTACACAATCTCACACACACACACTGGTAATAACGGGACGCTGCTCAGAAACATTAAGGCGCTGTGATCCTGACACTCGTGGGCTCATAATCCCAAACGAGTATTTGGCCTCAGGCTGGATTTCTACATGAGAATCTCGGCGCGAGGGCCGATATTTAGCGAGCGCTCATTTGTTCTAATGTGTACAGAGCGGACGCGCCGCCGCCGGCTGCAGCTAATGCGATGTGACACTTTAATTGATGAGCTGCGGCGGGAAACACTCACCCGCATGCGCCGTTATACTCGAACTTGCCCTGGTTCAGCTGCATCCCCAGATCTGAAACACAGGAATAATGCGGCACTGCCGTCACAAACATGTGTATGTGCTGCGTTACAGACTTAAAACACACAAATTCTGTTGAAGACCTGATATTTTTTTTAAATTTTTATCTTGTAATTAAGGAATTAAAGTCACCATGATTATTATTATAAATGATCATTATTGTGTTAAATTCATGTTCCTGGTAATCTTGAATCAGAATAACATGAGATCCACCAATAGCAAACCACAACCATCCAATCAATTCCCCACAGACAAAATCAAGCCCCGCCCTACATTTGTTCTTGTTTGAGAAGCGTTTCACTCGGATATACGGAAGAAATGACCAGCGCAACTTTCCTTTCATGCCGACTTTAAATCATAAGCTGTGCAGGCTTCATTCAGTCAGTGTTCTGACTATATGCACATTATTAAACCATTATAATGCAATATTAATAACTCATTTGTTACATTTGTATAAAAAATATTGTTTCTACAACTGTGACGAGTTCTTTGTGAATTATGAACAGTAACTTGATTGCTGTTTTAAAGAACACGAGTGTATCTGTGCAAAACTCCCTGTGATGATGCGAGCGTGATGCGGGGCGGTTGCCAGGGTGTTGCTATGGAAGTGCTCAAATGCTGTTTCGAACAGTCTCAGCATCTTCTGTGTGTCGTGTTGTGAAATGTGATTTTTCAGATGTTTTCTGGTCCAGCAGCTCCTCAACACACACATGGATCTCAGGAATCATTCATGATAGCAGCACAAACACACACACTCTGGTTCAACAGCGTTATAATAAAGCTGGCGTGTTTGTCAGTCATGTTCCAGTCGTTTATAAAGCGCTGGTGTAGAAACATACTGAAGCGCAGCAGTACGTCTCTCTGATCTGAGATCAGTCTGTCACGCACACACGTGTTTCTGAGCAGATGCTGCTTCATTCCCGCCGGTGGAACATACGTGAACAGAAGCTGCTCATGCTCGCATTATTACTGACATTCACACACATCTACTGATCTATCATCATACACTCGTAGTGTTTACTGACCACACGAGCTGCTTACAGCTGAACTCAACGCTCCATAACTGATGAACTTCTTCCTGTTTAACACTGTGAAGCTGCTTTGAAACAATCTGTATTGCATAAAGCGCTTGAGAAATCAGTGAACCATCACTAGTACTATAGTGTTCATACTAGTGTTGTAGTCCAGACCACCTAAACCAATATGAAGTCAAGACTGAGACCAGACCAGAGCAGCACTCCTTAAATTCATCCAAAAGATCCACATCTACTACCTGAGAAATGTCTTATATTTAATCAATAAACAAAATATAGAAATATAGAAATACAGCTGCAAGCAGCAATTAAGGGGCAAAGCACAACAGAAGCAAACAAGGAAGCTAGCAGCAGACCAACAATGTCATAATGGACTATGATAGCAACTGAGACAAAGACACTGCAGGTCAATTTTGGAGTCAATCAGACCAACAGTACTGTAGTTAGAGCCAATTTCATGTTTTGTTCAATTACAGCACCACCAAGAGTCGCAGTCCCACCACTTTTTTTGTGTGTCCTCGTTTAAGAGTTATAGACATTTATATGTATATTACCCACACCTGACTTTGATTGCATTTTTTTGCCACTTACTATCAAAATTTTGACGTTTGGCCATTAGTGTACGACCTACACTATATTGCCAAAAGTATTGGGACACCCCTCCAAATCACTGAATTCAGGTGTTCCAATCACTTCCATGGCCACAGCTGTATAAAATCAAGCACTAGGCATGCAGACTGCTTCTATAAACATTAGTGAAAGAATGGGTCGCTCTCAGGAGCTCAGTGAATTCAAGCGTGGTACCGTGATAGGTTGCCACCTGTGCAATAAGTCCATTCGTGAAATTTCCTCACTACTAAATATTCCACGGTCAACGGTTAGTGGTATCATGACAAAGTGGAAGCAATTGGGAACAACAGCAACTCAGCCATGAAGTGGTAGGCCACGTAAAATCACAGAGCGGGGTCAGCGCATGCTGAGGCGCACAGTGCGCAGAAGTCGCCAACTTTCTGCAGAGTCAATAGCTACAGACCTCCAAACTTCATGTGGCCTTCAGATTAGCTCAAGAACAGTGCGTAGAGAGCTTCATGGAATGGGTTTCCATGGCCGAGCAGCTGCATCCAAGCCTTATATCACCAAGTGCAATGCAAAGCGTTGGATGCAGTGGTGTAAAGCACGCCGCCACTGGACTCTAGAGCAGTGGAGACGTGTTCTCTGGAGTGACAAATCACACTTCTCTGTCTGGCAATCCGATGGACGAGTCTGGGTTTGGCGGTTGCCAGGAGAACGGTACTTGCCTGACTGCATTGTGCCGAGTGTAAAGTTTGGTGGAGGGGGATTATGGTGTGGGGTTGTTTTTCAGGGGTTGGGCTTGGACCCTTAGTTCCAGTGAAAGGAACTCTTAATGCTTCAGCATACCAAGACATTTTGGACAATTTCATGCTCCCAACATTGTGGGAACAGTTTGGGGATGGCCCCTTCCTGTTCCAACATGACTGCGCACCAGTGCACAAAGCAAGGTCCATAAAGACATGGATGAGCGAGTCTGGTATGGAGGAACTTGACTGGCCTGCACAGAGTCCTGACCTCAACCCGACAGAACACCTTTGGGATGAATTAGAGCGGAGACTGCGAGCCAGACCTTCTCGCCAACATCACTGTCTGAACTCACAAATGTGCTTCTAGAAGAATGGTCAAAAATTCCCATAAACACACTCCTAAACCTTGTGGAAAGCCTTCCCAGAAGAGTTGAAGCTGTTATAGCAGCAAAGGGTGGGTCAACCCTATATTAAACCCTACGGATTAAGAATGGGATGTCATTAAAGTTCATGTGCACGTAAAGGCAGACATCCTAAAACTTTTGGCAATATAGTGTATGTAAGTCAACCACATCCAAAGTTATAAGCATGTAAATAATTTTTTTCACCACTAGGTGGTACTGCTTCAAAACTTCTCAGACTCCTTCAGGACATCATGCCGATGACCCATACCAAGTTTTGTATTAATACGTTCATGCGTTTGTAAAATCCAGCATTTTACTACAAAATTCTAAATGGCTGACACCCAAAATGGCCGATATGGGAAAATTGGATATCATTTGACTTGGCATGATGCCTTGAATCTGAGAATCAAAGTGTTGAGGAGATAGAGCCTTACGTTTATTTTTGCAAGTGCTTTGTAAAATTCGTTTGCGTGTTTCTTGAGAATGGTTTGACAAATCAACTTGAATTCCATAACTTTTTGTAGGCATGGTCTGAAGATGATCTGGTTCAATTTTCATGAAAATTGGAGCAACGGTTTTGGAGGAGTTCGAAAAATTCAAAACGGCGGGAAAATTTTCATGACGGAAAATTTTGTTTCTAGCCCTTACGTTTCACTAGTTATTAGCATAAATATAAGTGCAAGTTTGGACAGTTGGTGGCGTTAGAGGGATTGAGTTAGAGACTCCAAATTTGTTATGGTTTCAGTTCAGACTGGCCTCTATCTGTGTGGAAAATTTCATAAATTTCCCAAAAGCGGTTCTATGGACTGCCATAGACTCAAGAGCGGAAGAAGAAGGCCAATGATTATAATAGGTGCCTACACACCTTCAGTGATTGGCCCTTAATAATAAGACAATATGCAATCCAATTAAATCACTAACAAGACTGATCTTTTCAGAATCTTTATCTGAATCTCTACAATCACACCTTCATCAATCATGTTTTTAAAACAACATTTTGTTTATTATATAAAATCAATATCACGCTTGCAATCGTGCTCATATTCCTGAAAACAGCTCTCTTGTGATATTGCTTAATTATATTATGTTATAATATAAAAATCAAGATCTTATACAAGAGCTTCTTGAATTTTGTGAGCATCTGCAGGAGAGTGTGCTGCTGTCAATCTGCTGGACCAGAAAACAGCTGAAAAAAAAAAAAAAAAAAAAAAAAAAATCACACTGGAGGAGAAACACGAGACACAGTAGATACCGAGACTCTTTCACAGCAGCAGACGTTTTGCACACTCGCTGCTTCTAAAACAATCTAGTTGGATATTATATTTAATATTAGTTTAATTTCAACAGAACAAATGCATCTCAGAACAGGAGAACGTGTCTGATATTATTCATTAAACCCGTGTGAATGTGCTGCGCTCCACGTGTGTGCGTCCGCGGTCCGTACAGTAACTCTGAGCCCGCGGACGCATCCGTACCTGGAGTCTGGAAGTTCAGAGACACCATCTGGCAGCCGGCGTTCCAGAAGATCTGAGGCATGTAATTGCTGGAGTCCACGCGGCCTCCTTTGGGGTAGATGCGGCTCATCTGCCGCTTGTTGTAGCTGCGCGTCTGTGGCTGAGGAAAACACGCTCAAATCGGGCTATTTTTAACCGGGACAGCAGGGGAATCTTCCCTGAGGAGACGAGCGGATCACGGCAGAGCGAGCTTCTTTAAAACAGTTCAAACGCGCGTTTATCCCGACGGGACGGACCTCAGGGAAAACACACTCATCTACAGGAAATCTGCTCACATCCACACGAAACCACATGATCTACCGATCATTAGAAAATATTAGTTAGAGAGTTAGACAAAAGTAAAGTTGCACTCTCTAAGACTTTGATTAACAAAATACAAAATGAATTACAATTATATACATATATTTATTTTGGGGTGTTTTCAAGTAAATCACACTCACACACTCACACACACACACACACACACACACAGGGCTGATGGGTAACGGTGTTGAAGGATACTTCACAAACTCGATGGCGTTAGTCTTCAGGTAACCCAGACCCACAGACTCGTTGAAGGACGACATGTTGTGATGGATGTTCCTCTCTGAGTAAAGCAGAAAAACACAGGCATTAACACACACTTGCTGTCATGTGACGTGTTCCTGTGAAACATCCATGTGTCATACAGACACTGCGACGCACGATAAACGCTGTCTTATCCATGTTAATCTGAGTTTTGTCCAAACCAGCAGTGACTGAGCTCTCCTACAGCAGATCATGGCGCTCGCAACGCCAAACTCATGGGTTCGATTCCCAGAGAAAGCAAGAAATGATTCAAATGTAAACTGTCAAATATTATTCTTGTTTTGTAATCATTAGGAGCACACATATGTAAACAATATGTAATGTGAAAAGCGCTACACAAATGAACTTGAGTTGATTTCTGTGATCTCATCGTTTTCTCTATAGTTGTGAACATCTGTGTTTGTTCCGTGAACTGACCCTCGGCGACCTCGAAGCCCTGGAACTTGACGGGTTGAGCGTAGTTGACCATGGCCGACAGATACGGGTGGATGTTGGTCGTCGCTCCTTCATACTTGTAGGAGGCGATGAGCTGCTGTTCAGCATCCGCGTCTTCAGCCGTTTCTACACCCTGATGAACACAAACACGCCAGAGTCACGTCATTCTGATTCACAAGCACACAATTCGATTCAATTATGATCTTGATTCAGTTCCATTCGATACCGATTCATTTATATATATATCAGATACAGATAAAAGATAAAACAGATAAAACATCAAGACGCGTGTGATTCAGCGCTGCACCTTCTTCTTTATGTCGAGGTCGGACGCTTCAGACACGTCGGTGGCATCCGTGACTTCTGTGGCTTCTGACATCTCGGTGACATCATCATCTGGGATCTGAAACACGGAGATGATGTCAGAGCAGAACTCGAGCGCTGATGAACGTCAGTCCTGCGCCGCTCACCTTCTTCCTGATGCTGCCGTCCCGCGCGTCCGGATCGCCGGGATCCTCCGACAGCGACTGAGTGATGCTGGTCTTCACGTCTGAGTTCAGATCTTTACTGTCCAGAGCTGGAGAGAGACAGAGAGATCAAACACTACACCATCTAACGCTGAGAATTTAACTTCTGCACAAGATTGGAATATCTCATAAAACATTTGTGAATAAAGCAGCGTTTCCATCCCATGTGTTCAAGAGAACAAAATCTCTTCCTGCGGAATTGGTGCAAAATATCAGTAATAAAACTAAGTTTCTGCAGTCGGGCTCTTTTTCCCTCCATCATAAATGAGTTGGTCTCAGAGCGTCAGACGAAACACAATAAACACTGTCATGTGATCTTGCATTCGGATGCTGGTGTTTGGGAACACAATCGTGTGAGACGCTTCTGGAGGGAATTAAACCAAATCATTCTGATGACAGACTTTGACTCAGACGTTTCAGAACCACCAAACCAACATTTGAGATGCTGCGATATGATTGGTCCACTGGTTAGTCCAGTTATCCAAACACAGCCTCTGCTGAGGCAAAGTCACATGACGGATTTATTCAGTAAATGTGTTTCCATCGGAGTTTATGCGCACGTCTTCTTATCAGATAAAACTATTATCCAATTGTATAACTGAGCGCTTACGGTTTTTATGCACATTTTTATAATTTATTTGCATCTTGGCATTTCCATCCAGCGTTTCTTATGTGATATCCCAAAATTTACATAAGAATAGGTGGATGGAAACACAGCTACTGATGAATCATTCACAATCAGTGTGTGTGTGAGTGAGTGTGTGTGAGTGTGTGTGTGTGTGAGTGTGTGTGAGTGTATGTGTGTGTGTGTGTGTGTGTGTGAGTGTGTGTCTCTGTGTGAGTGTGTGTGTGTGTGTGTGTGTGTGCTTGTGTGTGTGTGTGTGCGAGTGTGTTTACCGCTGTCCAGATCTTCATCGTTCTCATCTTCTCCAGCTTGTATGCTCATCTCTCCAGCCTCCATGTGCTTCTTGAATGACTCCAGCTGCTCTGTAACACACAATAATCAGTCACATGATCACTCATGACAGTCACACGCATCAGTTTAACAAAGAACATCAAGATAAAAAACACAATGATATATTATTTAAACCACGGCCGCAGAGTATCTGTTGAACTGTTTCATTCAGATCCGTGTTTCCAGAGCAACAGCGGCTCGTGACGACAGGAGGATGATATGAATACAGAAAAGACCAATCACAGTTCAGTATGCAAATACCACGATGACATCATCACGTTCAGTAATCCACTGTAAATTACAATACTAATGTTTATGTCTTACATTCTCCTCAAGTTTTTATTTTGGAAGAATATTGGCGAAATTCTGTAAACTTCTATCCACAAAATATGATGGAAATTATGCAGATGTGAATGTAAATAAAGTGAACCTTGCGCACATTAGATTTCCAAATGAGTGTTAAACTTCATTTACTGTGAACGAGAACATGCTATTATTGTGAACAGAGTATCACAAATTCATTTTTAATTCTGATTAATTGTGCAGCTGTTTGTTTTATTTCAGTGTTGAATTGGCTTTAATGACGAGAGGTTTTCATCTCTTCCACAGGAAGGTAACGGGACGACAGCGCTCATGTACGTACTCTGCTCCACCTCCGGCTTTAAGCGCTTGTTCTTGATGAGGATCTTGCGTTTGAGGTCGTTGGGCGACGGCAGCTGCTGACCGGCTTCGATCTGGAAACACAACAGCGCAGAAACACTCATCAACACATTCACCCGCCGTATGTGAAGGAACAGTGAGATTTCAGTGGACTACATTGGCATTGTGGGTCAGATTTTCCCGGGAGACTAAAGCAGGTCTGGTCTGGATCTATGTGCGGGGGAATAGGAGGTCACGTACTGGGAATCCCTCCAGCGGATGCTTGAGCAACAGATCCCCGAAGATCTCCTCGCAATACCGGGCCATCTTATACTGCTGCGGTTTACTGCAACACACACACACACACACACACACACACACACACACACACACAGCGTGAGCGCCGCCGCACAGAACCAGCGGGCAACATCACTGACCCTCACGCAGACGAGCGCTTTTACCTGCAGTGGTTCTCAAAGGACAGAATAACAGGATAGTCAGACGTTACAAACGCCGTTTCCTTTATGGCTTGAATTACGTCCTGTTACACAAACAAACAAACAAATGAACAAACAAACAAACAAACAAGCAGCAAATCAGAAAAGCAGATTGTCACCATTATAATAAAAAGTACTGCTGAACAAAAACATATACCACTGCATGATTTAGCTATTATTACTAATAAAAGCAAAGCAAAAGATCAGATGATTCAGTTCAAATGAATGAATCACATTATGAACAAACTAAAGACTCAAAACAGCCAAACGAACAGAGAGTTCAGACTCTGATTCTGATCTTTTATATTGACATTATTAACATTATGACTCCGATATACTGACAACTTTTTCGTTTCTTTGCTTGGAGGTAAACAGAATTTCAAGCGATATACTGATTTTTGCAGCGATATACTGTTAGTGAACATCCAGAACAACCCACATTTATATGAATATGTAAATATGTGCTGCGCTTTCCTCTCAATAACAAAATAAACACAACAAAAATGACATAAAACAGCAGTTAAGAAAGCATCTGATCTTTATACAGCACTTTATATGATCGCTTTACAGTATTAAACATCTCTTTAAATCCGAATCACAGCTTCAGTTTCTACTATAAAGCGTCTCTTCAGTGTGTTCATGTTTTTACTCGCGTCTGAACAGAAGAAATGAACTGGAGGTGGAGAAGAAGGCGGAGCCTCAGAGCCACACCCTCCTATTACATCATCACCACTGACCAATGGGTGTTTACCAGCCGGAATTAACTTTTCTAGAAAGGTGTTTCAACAAAACTAATTTTGTTTTGGCCTGATTTTGTTTGAAATAACATCACACAAGTTCCTCCTTCGATTTCACTTGTAGTATATCAGGGTCTTTAGTCTGTTTTTGCTACTTAAAACTAAAAGCATAAAGATCTCCAACATGCAGAACAGTCATCAATGAAGCAGTGATTGACAGCTCACCTTGAACAGGATGTCGGTGCACATGGCCTTCCCATGAGTGATGATGGGCTCCTGATCCTCACCTTTACCATCCCAGCAGTCCAGCTCCACACACCTGGAACACACACACATACACACACACACACACACACACACACAAAGCTGTGATTTCTGACGTGTTGACAGGAACAGGCGCTCAAACACAAGAGCATGTTTAGTTGTTTCTCTGACACGCGTGTGTTTCGGCACACACCTGCACCCGGACAGCAGCACCTGCCGGTACATCTCCACCGAAGACTTCCCGCCGAACTGCCGGCCGGTCAGGTACGTGTTGTGTGACGAGCTGATGAAGTAATGAGCCAGCGGCTGATCCATCTCCTGACACAGATCCAGACGGTCCAGAAACATCGGCGCGTTCTCATCCGACATCAGGTACCGGCAGAATCCGTCGGAGGACATGCGACCTGAAAAACACAAGATGATCAAATCCGTCCGCAAACGTTCAGATGAGAAGGTGACTGACACGCGCCGGCGCTGATAATGCTTCATCACCTTCATACGGTTGAAATGATTATGATTTTTTAACGCTTTTAAAAGAAGTCTCTTTTGCTCACCAATACTGTTTATTTGATGAAAAATACAGTAAAAATATTATTACAATGTAAAATATCTGTTTTCTATGTGAATATATAGTAAAGTGTAATTTATTCCTGTGATCAAAGCTGAATTTTCAGTGTCATTACTCCAGTCTTCAGTGTCACATGATCCTTCAGAAATCATTCTAATATACAATTATTATATCTCAATTATTAATAAAAGTTCTTATTAGTATCAATTTGAAAACCGCTTTATATTTTTTTGGAAAACATGATACACTTTCATTCGAAGTTTGTGGTAAGAACGATTAAAAAAAGAAAAGAAAGAAATTAATACTTTTATTCATCAAGGACGCATTAAATTGATAAAGTGACAGTAAAGACATTTATAATGTTACAAAAGATTCTATTTCAAATAAATGCTGTTCTTTTGAACTTTCTATTTATCAAAGAATCCTGAAAAATAAAATATATGACAGTTTCCACAAAAATATGACTGTTTTCAACATTGATAATAATCATAAATGTTTCTTGAGCAGCAAATCATCATATTAGAATGATTTCTGAAGGATCATGTGACACTGAAGGAGTAATGATGCTGAAAATTCAGCTTTGATCACAGGAATAAATTACACTTTACTATATATTCACACAGAAATAATAATATTTCACTGTTTTTACTGTATTTTTGATCAAATAAACACAACCTTGATGAGCAGAAGAGACTCTTTCAGAAACTCTCGAGCTCTAGTGTGTTTGTCGGAGTGTGTGCTGACACTGACTGGCCACTAGAGAGCAGCAGCGCTTCAGTCCATCAGTCCTTCATTAGACGCTCATCACGTCTCCTCGGCCTCCATTTACCTTTCTTTTTCAAGTCAGCATCTCTCTCGTACTTCTCAATGATCTGCGTGACTCGTTTGGCTTCATAAAACGGAAAGAGGATCTCGTTGAGTCGAGGGTCCCGCTGGTTCTGCAGGGAAAACAAACATCTTCAGTGAGGAAGCGTTCGTCCTCGGAGACGCATCTTTATGAGCTCATGAAAATATAGCCATGTATGTCAGAAATCAGCCGGCTGGAGCCGAACCTCAGATGCATTTTTTACCCTTATGAGGGCAAACTTTTCCAATCCACATAAAACACACAGTGTGTCTTGACTGCAAATTAAAGCAGACGGACGGAGAACAGACGACTATTGGGCAGTTCACTCACATTCTGCTTCATTTCTGACCTGCTAAAACATCACTGACTTACACTACAGTTCACAAACAGTGTTGACATCAAGAGTGTGTCACGAGCAGCAAACACAACATACAGTACAACAACACACAAGAACCAACCACAGCGAGACGCTCGGACCCGTATGAAGCGAGACAAACACACAAACAGAAGCAGGACTGTCACCACACACACACACACACACACACACACACACACACACACAGACAGCAAGGCGACATGCAGACAGAAACACACAGTTAATAAATGATAAAGAGCTTACTTCATTCAGAAAGCTGACTAACTGCTCTACGGTTAAATAATCACTTTTGTCTCCGTTGCTGCAAAGAAATTGAGCAGAAGAGATTTGGTTTGGTTACAAAAACACAAACAAAACCATTAAAGACAGAGAGAGAGTTAGACATGTCAAAGCATCAGTACGACAACGTCTACAGATCCTGTTAGTCAAACACGGGTTAATGTTGAACTGCTGAAGCGTTAGAGTCTGTCTCATGAGTTAGTGCTGCTAATCTACCGACATACTGAGAACAAGTTAACCGTGAGTGAAGATCTGTGTGGACGTACATCTTCTTGAAAAGCTCCTCGATGTCCGTGCGAGGGCAGATTTTCTGCGTGAGAGCGTAGAAGATGTCGAAGGTGAAGGCCGAATGCTCGATTTCATCATTCTGCAACACAAAAGAGAAAAACAGCAGCTCGTGTTTGAGACTCACACTTTAACTTCTGCAATGCGACGGGAACGAGACGTGATTCCATCATATGAACGAGAGATCTGCTCTCATCCAACACTCCTGGAAAACCGATGTGATTATATCAAGTTTTACTGAACCGGCAGGTTCTTTCACTAGTATTAAGATTAAACTAGTTAATACGTTTTTTAAAGACTTTTTAGATGTTTTCATTGGAATGTGAGTCATAATAAAGCAGTAATAATAAAACACTGTTTAATAAGCTTTTAGATCCACAGACCCTCATATCTGATCATTCAGCGACCCTCATCCTAACATTTAAAAGACATTTTTATGTCTAAAGACCCAATCTATACTGTGAAAAACAAACATTATAAATATGTGTAAAATATTACTTGGAAAATACTTGGAAAATACTAGTTTATTAAGTTTTTTTTTAAATCTACTCACTATAATACTACACTGTGTATTATTTGTTTATTTTTTTATATTTTTTATTTTAAATCTATGTATTTATTTTTAATCTAACTTTTATAATTCATTTTAATCTTTTTTTATTTTGTTTTATTTATTTATTAATTAAAAAATATTTTATTGTAATATTTGTTATTTATTTATTTATTTTATTCATTTATTTACAAATTTGTATTTTAATCATTTCATTTATTTTTATTTTCTTTATTATTTATTTCTATCAATTTATTTATTTTAACCTATTTGTTTTAATATTATTTAATTATTTTTAATTGACTTTTTTATTCATTTTCAAATCTATTTTATTTATCCATTTAAAATATTATTTTAACATAATATTTTTTTCATTTATTTACAAATTTGTATTTCAATATTTTTTATTTATTTTAATTTTCTTTGTATTTATTTCTATCAATTTGTTTTTATTTTAATCTTATTTATTTTTAATTGAACTTTTATAATTAGTATTAATGTATTTTTATTATTTATTTTATTCATTTATTAATTTAAATTTTTAATTCTATTTTATTTTATTGTAATATTTGTTATTTATTTACTTATTTAATTCATTTATTTACACATTTGTATTTTAATCTTTTTTATTTATTTAAATTTTCTTTTTATTATTTATTTCTATCAATTTTTTTTATTTTATTTTAATCTATGTATTTTAATCTTATTAATTATTTATTTTTACACTTTATTTTTTTCCCCGGATGAAACTCTGGTCATCAGCTGGAGCTCAAAGACGAACATGTTCTTCTTCAGAATCACGTCACTGAATCGCTCGCAATAAGAGCAGGAACAGAGATTCACATTGAGCAGATTAAATCCATCAAACGGTCAAACGATGACGTTCCTCTGACCTTCCCGCTGGGCAGACCGAGTTCCTTCAGCGCCTGGAAGATTCCCTTCTCCGTTTTCCCCGAGCCGAACGTCCGGGTTATTCTGCATGAGACGAGACGATCAGATCAGACAAAACACTCCAGAGTAAAGAGACGACCAGGACAACATCAGACACTCACCCTCGAACGGGGATTTTACCGTTGATGTTCGTAAGGAAAGAGAGTCTCATCCAACTAGACAGAGAGAGAGAGAGAGAGAGAGAGAGAGAGAGAGAGAATTCATGAAGACCTACATCTGATGGATCCTGCTGATTCTGCTCTCATCTCATGACGTTCTTCCTCTTCTGCAGCACAAATATCTAAAGACTCTTAAATCAAAATACATTTACCGGAGAAGCAAAATTACATTTTTCAGTAAACAAGTTTTAATATCTTTAGTCATTTTGCTTCTCCAGTAAATGTATCTTGATTTAAGAGTCTTTAGATATTTGTGCTGTAAAACATCATTGTTTGCGGTGTGATCAGGTCGTTTACCGTCACAAATGAGCTCATATATTTGTGTCATTTGGTAGTTCGAGTCTTTCGTGGATCTACTTACTGTTTCTTCAGGCACGTCATCGGACACACGTTATTCGCCTTGAAGTTGTGAATCACGGATTTCAGGCCTTCCATCCATTTCTGCAGTCATAAATGAGGAGAAGTTGAATGATTTTGAATGTTGAATGACGCTCTGAATGAGGAAGCTCATGAATCAAACTATTAGATCTCGTATAAGAGTCAGTTTGACCAGCTGGAGTGAATGAACAACAAATGACTCGTTTCACTGACACGCTTTGATTCAGTGCCAGTGAAGCACAAACGAATCACACAACAGAATATGACAGAACACTCAGAACATTAGCTGACATTGATAATATATGCGGTTTAATTTGAGAAACTCCAGAGGTTTGATCCGTCACAGAAACAGGCACACACGTTCAGTGCAGGGATTTGGGACAGAAGCGTGATTCACTGCGTCTGACACGTGTGCTGCAATGACCAGGTCACACGTGTTGCCGTGGTAACAGTTACCTTGGCGGTGTCCGTGTTGTCGGTCACCATGTACATGAAGCTGAGGTTGACCAGGTCAGGACCGCTGCACACGCAGATGATGCGACCGTCCAGATCCGCCTCGTTCTTCCCGGCGGCTTCCAGACACGCGAGGATCTTTGAGTCCTTCAGAACGGAACAAAAACACGGACAAACATCAACTCAACACGTCCAGCATCAGTTCATGCAGAAACACTGGAGGTCTCGAACTCACAAGAACATTCTAACGAACATCAACATGAGCAGTTTCTGGATTTAGATGAATCAACAGGTCAAAACTACTGAATCCCAAAGAGACGGCACATTCCCAGACCTCACGTTTGTGTCTGATTCATTTGATGATGTTAATTTCATGAGCTCACAATGAACAATTCAATCCTGATCAGAATGAGATTCAAAGAGTGATTCATTTCAACAAAGAGAGATTGAGCTGCAAAAACTGCTGGATGAAATAAGAGCCGGATTTTCAATCAAGTTGAGTTGTGAAGGTTAAGGAACATGATCACAGTAAACGTGTCTATTAACATGAAAGTGGACACACACACACACACACACACACACACACACACATCACACACACACGCAGGTAAACGGTCTATAAAGTCACTTCCTGCTGTGACTGTACCAGACAAACACTACAGACGGGTGCGGCTGCACAGCAACACACACCAGTCAATATTTGACACACACAGAATATGATATATAATCTCTGACTGTCAATAATACTTGAGAGCAGATGTAAAGCAAACACAGTAACAGAGTCTCGCTGAACATCCAAAGAACATCAGCGCTAATAAAAATATGTTCCCAACGTTCTCTGAACACTCAAAACCCCAGATTTTTAAATGTTAAAAACGTTTTTTCTTGGTTATGTGAACGTTAAGGGAAAATTCCATTGTATCATTCTCCAAACATTATGGGAACGTTACTTTTGAATGTTCTCTGAACGTTCTGAAACGAGTACAAACATTTAAAAAACGTTAAACAAACTATAATATTTCTGGGTAAAAAAAAAACAGTCCATGAATGATGTATAAATAATGTTATTGTTCCAACATTTTGAGAACATTAAAGAACTGTTCATAACTTTTTTAAGTCAGTTACATAAAAATGTAGATTGACCTAATTTGATACCAAAAATAAGACTGACTGCCCCTTGACTAACTGCTAGTGGGTCATACTAGATCTTAAGACACTGACTTAATAATGGCTATGCTTATGCAACTGGCCCCAGATAACTCTGAACAAACATTCTGTTAATGTTTCAGGAAGAACGTTTGTTCATAACTTTGGGAGAACCTTGACAGAAAGTTCTGAGAACGTTCCCTGTTAGCTCCGTCAGAGCATGTGACACGTGAAGTGATGCGTCTGATGCACCTCATGCAGATCATCTACTGCAGCTGAAGACGCAGTCGAGTGTGTTCTGCTCTCAGTCACGTCTCACTGTCACAAGCCATGCCAGCGAACAGGGAATGTTCTCACAACGTTCTCTCAAAGTTATGAACAAACGTTCTTCCAGTAACGTTAACAGAACCTTCGTTCAAAGTTATCTGGTCTTTAATAATGTTCTCAAAATGTTCGCAAAAAGCAGCGAATCATGATGATCAACGTTTGGACGATTCACTTCAACGGAACAGGAATCAGACGTCTTTACCTTCGGCACGACTCCAGGACGGATGCTGTTGATCAGAGAACATTCCAGCAGCTGACCTTCCTGCAGGAGACACAACCACTGCGGTCACGTGACACGCACGAGCGCTCATGGTCACAGATTTAATGAACGATGCTGTTTTAATTACTCTATAACTGTGCTTGATCTAGTGTGAATATGAATAATAATACACATCTCATCATGGCAAAGTTCTGCTGACAGAAATAGTTTAAACTGAATGTCAGTGACTGACTGTATGAACATCATCAATCATGTCATCAGATGAAATCAAATGCACAAGTTAATAAGTTTATAATGAGTTTCACATGAATATAATTTAAGCTTTCAAACACATGATCTCATGAGAGTCTGAACAGAAACATAATGAAGATCTGAGGATTTAATGACTCTGGGGTGTGTGATTTGTGTTTGCAGCAGTTGCATTAATAAACAGATAATCGCACCTTTCCGTCACTTTTCCACGTGAGGAAGAAGCCAAACTCGTCGACTTTGAAATGGCAGCTGGGCTCGAAGACGAAGGGATCCTGAAAAACACAGCAGATGAAGAGCGTTATTCTGGACAGACAAACACACGTCATTAAACACGTGACAGCTGTGTGTGTGTGTGTGTGAGTGTGTGTGTGAGACTGAATGACTGACAGGGTGACGTGATGCGACTAGCGCAGCAGTTTAGAGACTAACTGCACGCTAATCTTTTTTTGCTGTTTGCTGACCTCTTGCTTTCAGTCTGCTGCCGCTGGCTAACCCTTACGACAGTAACTAACCCCTGCCAGAATATAACCTCTCCATCGCCAAGACTCCCACCAGGCCTCCTCATGGCCACACCGAAAAATTTGTAATATCCTGTGACATTTGCATGAAGGGATGGGGGCTCGTGTGACCATAGGCGGTCAGGAGTTGGAGCCCTTAACAGTGTGCACTGGGATAAGGATGTGTGCTGGCACCTGTACTTTTTAACATCTACCTACTGTCACAAAGCTTCTGCGTGATGAGCAGTAATGGGATCACTGTTGACTTGGATGTAAAACTCTTTAATATTCGAAGGTTCAAGGCTGATCTGACGACTGTGAGCTCGTGACGTATAAGACCCCAGAAGTCAAGTCATCTTCATTTATATAGCGCTTTTAACAATACAGACTGTTTCAAAGCAGCTTCACAGTGACAATAGGAAAATGAATGGACAGAGATTATTTTGGCTCGACAGCAGCTCTAGGATAAAGTTATTATCGAGCTTTGAGTTTTTGATTGAATCACTTCCATTGTAAAAATCGTTAATTATAAACTTAGGGGCCGCTTACATGACACCTTTCCTACTGAAAACAGAAGACTTTTCACGTGTTCTTGCTGTTCATTTACGTGTTTAGTCTATAGGTTTGTGCGTTTGAATGTGTATGCGTGCAGATGCTTAGTCTTTTTTACAAAGTGACATTGCAAAATTCTGGTCCCAAAATACAGAAAAATTAGTCGTTTCCGTGGATTCATGCGAACTGGAATCATTTTGATAACGTTTTATTTATACATAGGGAAAGGAAAGGGAAGGAGGCCTTCAAGAAGAAGAAGACCTGCAAACTATCCTTGCTGCTGCTGTGAAGACCTATATCAGATTGGGCTTGTCAGTTAATAACACCAAAACTGAAGAGATATGCCAACGGAGACTCAACCTCTGTTCTTACCATAGAACAACAACCACTTACATTAGTACCATCCTTTAAGTATCTAGGCAGCACTGTATCAGAGGACTGCAATCTCGATTAACAAAAAAAAAATAAAAAATCGGATAAAGCAAGCCTCTGCAGCCTTTGGCAAACTTCAACATAAGGTCTTTCAAAATAAGCACCAATTGCTTACTAATTGCTGTCTGCATCACCACTCGTCTTTTCAGCTGTGAATCCTGGGTCCTATACAGCCAACACCTGAGGCTGCGGGAGCGTCTTTATATAAGGTGCTTACAGCGAGTCTTGGGGATCACATGCATACCACATTCTGAAGTGCTTGCTAGGACAAACTGCAAGAGCATGGAGGCAACGGTCACTGAACATCAACTACGCTGGCTTGGGCATGTTATTAGGCTACCTCAAGATCGTCTGCCACGACAAATCCTCTATGGTCAGCTCCATCAGGGCCGTTCTGCAGGGGGTCAGAAAAGCGGTACAAAGACCAACTAAAAACTTCACAAAGAAAGTGTCAAATTAAGCCCTCATGCCTGGAAGAATTAGCAGCAAACCGCACCATCTGGAAGCAGCTCTGCCACACAGGAATAGTGCAGCTGGAATCCGAGAGAAATACAAGGAAACTACAAAAAAGACTACGGAGACAGAACCATGCCTGCACCTACAAACTCAGACTTCACATGCCCAACATGTGTTTAAATTTGTGGATCAAGAATTGGACTCTACACTCATCAAAGAATTCAAATGCAAATGAGGAGGAATGTCATCATCATATACGATGGACTAGCAAAGAAGAAGAAGTGTGTGTGTGTGTGTGTGTGTGTGTGTGTGTGTGTGTAGATTCAATCCAAACGTCCTCTCTGAGTTTGGCAGTAAAAATCTCAAAGTCCAAATAAAAGCGTCCCGATGCGAGCGCACACCCGCGGGCTCGGCTAATGAGTTCACTGTCAACGGCCTTCAGCTGAACACACGAGCCAAGATGGCCGCTGGCAGCACAGTTTCACCGTCTGCTGCTCTGTAGGATCTGGCTGAACTGTAACTGCTCTCCATGAGACTTCCTTCTTATTTACATACTAGTTCCTGTGCGATACATCTGCCGCATTAATCAAGACGCCCGCGTCCTGCAGGGCCTTTCAATTAACCAGAGCACACGATGTTCTTCATCGTCCCGCAAAGATGATTTTACTGCGACTGAACACATTTGACACCTGCATCAGGTGACGTTTACCTGCGATGATTCGCCTGTGAATGACGGACGGACCGTTAATTAACACTTCAGTCAATCTGACCTCGTATTTACAGCAGTAAACAGTACAAATAGTGAAGCTACTAACTTAACTAATTATGAGTGAAATCACAAACAGATCTGATCCTAGAATCCACATGAAAGCAGCCTGTGTTACCCAGAATCCCTCTGATGAGCATCTGTGGATGTTTATGTCCTGAATGTCATTTCAGCTGATGTAAGAGCTTGATTGAGATACACAGGAAATGCAGAAACAGGAAGTGTGTGTGCGACAAGATCAGGGCGTTTACCTCATCAAATCGGTCAAACGCGGCTCCTTCCTGCAGGAATTCAGGAACGCGTTTCTGCCAGTTGAACTCGTATGATTTGGTCATGACTGCTCACAGACCTGAAACACACGCATGATGGGAAATAAACCACATTAACATCCAGAAAACACTCTTACACCAAAGTCACTGGATTGTAATACGACTTCACAGATATTCAGATGTTTCAGTTCTTGTGTTTTTGGTGCATCTATAAAGAATAAAGAATAAATTCATTAATTCTTTTGTGAATGAACACACTAAAAGACGCATAACAATCCATGATATTATTGATCTGACTGAACTGACACTGTCAGATGAGAACAAAACTTGATCTGAACTGATCTGAATAATGACTCTGTCTTCTGTAGAGCTGCTTTACTGCAGAATCTGAATTTGTCTCAAATCTGATGAAGTTTGTATTATTGATTTTGTTATTTTCACTTGAAGTCGTGAAGCATTTCAACCATCAGCCTAAACATGAACATGTGATGCTAAAATGAATCCACAGCAGGGCTCTTAAACTGACAGAATGAAATCTTTGTGTTTTATACCTGCCGTCAGGTCATGTGAATATTCATGTCCGCAGTCATTTGTTGAACACACTAAAACAGATTCAACATGCTGACGGCAAGATTTCCCAAACAGGAAAGTGTCTCGCTGCGTCCGCTGGGAAACACGCCGGACACGGAGCGTTATAAATAAACCGCTGATATCCCACTGAGCTGATAAATATTCAAGAGCACATTAATATTCAGGAGATGTGCTGCATATTCAAGCACATTCAACAGAAGGAGTTACGGCTCCGCCGCGTTCACATCGGAAAATTCACAGATTTATCGCTGTCCCAGCGAACAGGGAATGTTGTGTCAATGTTCTCTCAAAGTTATGAACAAACGTTCTTCCAGTAATGTTAATTGAATGTTCATTCAAAGTTATCAGGTCTTTAATAATGTTCTCATAACGTTAGCACAAAAACATTATTTATACATCGTTCATGGAACAATTTTTTCATAAACGTTTTTGTTGATATATTTTTAAATGTTACTACTCGTTTCAGAACGTTCAGAGAACATTCAAAAGTAACGTTCCCATAATGTTTGCAGAATGATAAGATGGAATGTTCCCTTTACGTTCACATAACCAAGAAAAAATGCTTTTGAAACATTTTTAAAAAATGGGTGTTTTGAACATTTAGAAATAACCGTCTCATAATTTAATGGGAACATTAGCAAAACGTTCTAAGAACATATTTTTGTCAAGTCAGCTTTATTTCTACAGCGCTTTATACAGTACAGATTGTTTCAAAGCAGCTTCACAGTAATAAACAGGAAAATAACAGAATTAATGATGCAGACTTCATCAAATATGAGATGAATTGAGATTCTGCTGTAAAGCAGCTCTACTGAAGACAATAGAGTCATTATTCAGATCAGTTCAGTGTTGATTCAGTTCAGTTCAATAAGTTGATCAGTTATGAAATGAGTTTTGTTAGCTGTGGTTCTGAACAAACTGAACAATTTAATTCACAACTGAAACTCATTAAGATGTCAGTTATGTTCTGTGTTGATGTTCTTCATGTCACACAGTTTAACATCTCATGAGTGTTAGTTATGAACACTAACCACTCTGGATGAACTTGATTCAGTCATTGATCAGCAGCTGAACACGTGAGTTAGCGGAGCTGAGATAATTATTCGTCCCTGTAAGGCCACGCAATCCCCTGTTACCGCCTGTTTAAAATGGCAGCGAGGGTAATTACCCAGAGGCCCCTGCTTCATAAGCGCACTCAAATTAATGAGTGAGGATGCAGAGGACAGGTGGGGACACGCGGCTGAGAGACGCAGTTCAGACGCGACGCGCAAACCTGGACGATTCTGAACAAACATCACTGAAGACAGCTGTCAATCAAACACATCACTGAAGACAGCTGTCAATCAAACACATCACTCCAACATTAAATCATATCAGTCATCAAAATACTGACATTATCATCATGAATTGATAACATTATTATCAATTAAACATTTTTCTCCAAATCCTCATTACTGTAAAAACACAACATATTCAAATAAATAATAAACTACATTATTTGGTTATACTTTATTTTAATGGTCCACTTCAGATATTCTACTCACTATACGTAACTTTGCAGCTACATGGTAACTAACTATTATTAGAGTATTAGCAGAAGGTCTGCTTAATTTCACTTTATTTTGATGCTCCCAACAGATATTCTACTGACCATAAGTAACTTTGTACATGTCAACTTGTTCTACTAACCCGAACCCGAACCTAACGGTCTACTACTACTCTAATGAGAGTTAGTTCACATGTAGTTACAAAGTTACTTACAGTTAGTAGAATGTCTAAAGAGGACCATCGAAATAAAGTGTAACCCATTATTATTTAATTGAGCTGAAGAAAGGCGCACTCTTACAGAGCTTTATTGATTAAAAAACAGAACCGATGAAGGCCTTGGATGGCCAAAACGTCATGTTTTTTAATTAATAAAGTTTGAGCTCTGTAAGAGTGAGTGTTGCACCTTTCTTCAGCTCAGTTGCATTTTGATTTTTTGGTCGCACCTCCTCTTTTATTGGAGGACCTCTTTTTAACATCTGACCCATTATTATTTAGAAATGATTTACATGTTTCACTGCAGAGCTGCACGCGTGTTCCTGCTTCACCACATTTTATAATAAAGTAAATACTTTTTTAATGGTAAAAATGCAGAGAGTTTTCTGTGTGGTTTAGTGTAGGTCAGGGTTAGGTTACAGTGTTTATAACTAGCTGTATGCAAAAACCACAGAACAGATTCTATGGAATCGACCTATCTAGATAGCTGAGTAAATGAGTGTGTGTGAGTGTGTGTGTGTGTGTGTGTGTGTGTGTGTGTGTGTGTGTGTGTGAGAATGTTTGCCTCACCTGACTACTGCAAACAAACCCACCCTGGTAATGTTTGTCAGTCAAGTTAAACATTCAGACTAACACAGCAGTAACCGGTTCTCAACACACACACACACACACACACACACACACACACACACACACACACACCACACAAACACACACACACAAACACACACACACACACACACACACACACACACAATAACGCAACAGAAACTCGTTCATTAGTGACATTAACGACAGCAGCGTCACATACAGAAGAACGCTGAACTCAAGCTGGATCTGCAGTATGATATTGATCACGGATGTATTGATGATACGGATCAATGATGGATCGTCTGTCGTTCATCATCAGCCTCTCAGATGATCTAAAACCGATAGTTCATGAAAAACATCATTCTGTCATTTACTCTCGTTCAAACCTGTTTGACTTTCTTTATTCTGCAAAAGAAGATATCTTGAAGAATGTTGGGAAACAAACAACATCAGTTTTACAGTCTCATTTACTGTAGAGATTAATTTCATCTCTGTTGTTTATTGTCTGTTGATTGTTTTTGGTTTTTGTTCATTAATGTTGTTCCTGTACGGCACTTTTGGTCAACTCTCTGTTGTTTTAAACTGCTTTATAAACTGTCACTGACGTTGACTATCAGTTCCTAAATCTACCATCAACTACTTCTGCTTTCAAATATGTCCTCATGTTACCCATCATGCTCTGCTGTAACGAGTATCTCTAAGAGCAGCTGTAGAGACTCAGACGAACGCGCTGATGAGACTCACACCGTCAGACGCTCAGTTATTAATAAAGGATTTCTGACGGAGGAAGGATTTTCCCTTTACAGACAAACAACATGGAAAACCAACGTCTGGTTAAACATCCATCTGCTTCCATCTTATCAGTGACTGACACGGATACACAACATTTACTCGAATCACCAAAACGCATGATCGGCTGACGCTGAACGATGAAGCTTCTGATATTAAAGTGCCCCTATTATGTTTTTTCGGGTATTCCCTTTCACCTAGTGTGTAATAAAGCTGTTTGTGAATGTAAAAGATCTGTAAAGTTTCAAAGATAAAAGTGTGCGACAAATAAAGATATTGTGTCCCAAAAGAAAGAATTAATTCTGAACTGCTGAAATGAGTTTCAGTCTCACTTCCTGCTGGGTTTAGAGAGACCGAATCCTTGATCGAAGCGTTTCAGACACTGAGAGAAAAGAGCTGATGCTGCAGTGGATATTATGAGAACATGTGTGTTTTTTGACCTTGGATGAATGTGAACCTGTTGTAGGAGACTTTAAAATAGCATAATAGGGGCACTTAAAAAATCATTTTAATTATGACATTAACCAGTTTACATCATCTTCACACAGACGAGAGGATTGTGTGCAGAATCACAGGATGGACGCGGATCACCAGGTTCTGCCACTGCACATTTGACCAAACATGGTCAAACTCACAGACACAAAGAGAGAGAGAGACAGAGACACACACAGAGAGAAAGAGAGAGAGACAGAAAGGCCGTTCCTCCAGCAGTTGCCCAAACCGCACCAACAGCCCAGATAATCAGACGTGTGGAAGATGAACGAGACGCATCAGGCCGCGGCCGCTAATAATAGCATCTACGGGCCGCTGCAGGTCCGGCCGCTGTTTCCGGCCTGGGAACGAGCCACGCGGGAGGGAGACGCTCCATAATTCCCTGCTATTATCTCTGACCAAATATGTACCTAACAGGAACGGCAAAGTACGGATTCTGTCCTCTAAAGCCCAGCAGATAAGGCAAGAGAGCAGAAAGAAGGAATATTTTCCAGAGCCACAGAAATAGAACACTGCCTTTTACAGAAAGACAGAGGATCATGGGTAAATAACTGCCAGAGGAGCTGCACTGATATGGCACAATGAATATATGGAAAGATGATATAAGAGCGTTTAATGGAGGACGCGGTCAAGGTCACTTCAGGTCAACACGTAAAGCGCTTCATTGACCGTCTTTCATCTGAATGGCCAGTGAAACCTTCAAACAGCACATACAGATGTTGCTCACGGTGACACACGCATGTCTCCATGGTAACGCTGTTCCCGGGATCGCCAGCCCTTAATAGGCCGCGTTCGGCCCGATGACTTACTGCACGTGTGTATTTATAGAGCGCGATTCACTGGAGGCTCCGTCTTCCCAGAAGAGCATCTCAATCAAAACAAAGCCAATCCCCAAAGAGCAGCGATTAACCTTCATTTGGACTCGCGGGTAAACAGCAGCGCTGCGACCGGTGCCGTTACCCATAAAACCCTGCGCTCGCACACACACACCCAGCTGACAGGGAACGTTGGGTCAAAGTTATGAACAAACGCTAATAGAACATTCATTTAAAGTTATCTGGTCTTTAATAATGTTTTCAAAGCGTTGCCACAAAAATTATTATTTATACATCATTCATGGAGCGTTTTTACCTGGAACGTTTTAGTTGGACGTTTTTGAAATGTTTCTACTTGATTCACAACGTTCAAAAGTAACATTCCCATAATGTTTCCTCAATGTTCACATAACCAAGAAAAAACATTTTAAAAACATTTAAAGTGGACCTATAACGCCCCTTTCACAAGATGTAATATAAGTCTCTGGTGTCCCCAGAATGTGTCTGTGAAGTTTCAGCTCAAAATACCCCACAGATCATTTATTATAGCTTGTCAAATTTGCCCCTATTTGGGTGTGAGCAAAAACACGCCGTTTTTGTGTGTGTCCCTTTAAATGCAAATGAGCTGCTGCTCCCGCCCCCTTTGCAGAAGAGGGCGGAGCTTTAACAGCTCACGCTTCGGTCGCTCAACAACAACAAAGCTGGAGAATCTCACGCAGCCAAAATGAGGATTGTCAGTAACGGTGTTCAGCCTTACATTGTTCAAACCGGAGTCGACACTGATGGAGAGACTCAGGAAGAAGTTACAACTTTTAGATGTTTCTGAATGGTTAGTGGATAAATTTATGTAGTTGCTGTGGAGTTGATTCAACTCATCCACTAGCATGTGCCGTCATGTTAATCTTTTGTGCAAATCCCGTATGGACGCCCACTATACATAGCGTACCTGTTTGTCAAACAGAGCCATACACACCAGACTAACGTTTATGATTGCTATCAAATGCTGTGAATGGTCTAATATTTTTTCCAAAATATCGCTTGAACAGAAACACTCCTTTTTTAGCAATCAAGCTTGCCAGGTTCAACTTGCAGGCTATCCAAGCTAACGAGACTCTAAATAGTGTTCTGTGCTCGTCTGTGCAGCCAATGACAGAACTTTTGTCATGGTGTTAGAACTGGTACACCGTTTTCACTTGCGAAAACAAAATGGCGGTGTTGTGGGTGGAAACGTGCAGATTAAGGGGCGGTAATATTATAATAAGATCCTCTTCCTACGTCACAAGGGGAGCGAAATCTGAGCAGCTCGTTTTTTCACATGCTTGCAGAGAAAGGCTTGACAAAACAAAGTTACTGGGTTGTCCTTTTCACATTTTCTGGGTTGGTAGATGCACCGGGGACCCGATTATAGCCCTTAAACATGGAAAAAGTCAGATTTTCATCTTTAAAAAATAATGTTTTGAACATTCAGAGAACATTTAGAAATAAGGTTTTCATAACTTAATGGGAACATTAGCAGAACGTTATTAGAACATATTTGTGTTAGCTGGATACAGACACAGACCTCCTGTGTTTGACTGACTGAATACTGAACACGGACAAAAAATAACACAAGAAACATGAGACACTGTCACATGACCTCATTACAACACATGACTGGACCCTTTTCACATTTCTGGGGTTCTCAGACACGGAAGTTGTCATAAACTTCTATAGCGGTGAACAGACACGACGGCAAATATACGTTTTGTATTCCCATTTGCTCAAAAAACAAAAGAAGATATCCATGATAGAGTTTCTGTGACTTTCCAAAAGAGGGAAAAATATAGAGAGATTGATTATGTTGGTCAGAAGAGAGAAAGATGTCAAATTTGCCGTCACTCCCTCAGCCGTTGTATTAGAAACACCCTCACAGCAGCTTAATTCGCTTTTTGTAATTTACTGCCAATGTAGCATAACACAATAATTGTATATAACAATTTTTAAAAATGAAAATATTAATTTGCGATGTTGACAACTGTGGAAACGCATCATTTTTAATACAATTTTGTTACAACAATAATTGTTAATACAACAAAAAACATTTTGTTGATCACGCAACGTGTCGAGGAGGAGAATCACTTCCGGTTCACTCATCACACTGGAAATGGAAGAACAAGTCAAGCGCACTGCATTGTGGGATACAGTGTTAAACTCTATGGATACTGTGAGGAGTTTCACACTATATACTGTAGCAACTCGCATGTGACACAGACGTCCCCTACATAGTGAGCACTTGATTCATGCACACCATCACCATCATTAAATGTATTTATTCACATTTATTTAAAATTTTAAATTAAAAAGATAGTTCTCACATTCTGTCATCATTTACTCTCCTTAATGTCGCTCAAACAAAAGAGGATATTTAGAGAAATGCCTGTGCTTTTTTTGTCATATAATGAAAGTCATTGGTCTCTGATGTTGTTTGATGCCCAACAATCTTCACAACATCATCTTTTGTGGTTCTGCCGTCTGATTGGCTGTTTATCAACACTAGTGATCTTGACAGAAGACAGACGTAGCGCTAATAAAGCACTCCTGCCGTAGATCAGACGCTGCTCATTACAGTCAGGCTTAATTCAGTTTAACTCAGTCTTACCAGGCCGAGGCTGAAGGCGAAGAGCAGGAAAACTGATCGGCTGAGGACAGCGCTCACTTTCTGGAAAACAGGAAGACACACGAGAGACAGTGTGTGAAACATCAGTAACTATGGAGACCTGCGGTCACATGACCAAACACCAATAATCTCATGTCTGATTCAGAGTTCAGGAATAAAGACAGTTATTCTGCATTTTAAATGAGCATAATTTTGTGTAAATGATCAAAAATAATTAGATAAATGAGGGAGATCAATCAGACGGTTCCATGAACTAACATGTGACATACTGCAACAGGAGCATTTACTACAACTAAATAACATCTCATTAACATATGACCCGCCCACACCTACATACAGAGCCAATCATAACAGAGCTCATTTACATAAAACAGTCAAAATAATGGCAAACTCTTAATATAAAGATCTCCTGTAATGTACGACAGGCTTTACAGTAAATGTTCTGAAGCAGAAGCCAATCTCCTCCGTATTATCAATCTGTCCGAGATTAAAATAAAGCGTTATAAAACACAAATGATCCGGTTAAATCTCCTGATAAAGCCTCTGTTCTGCTGCTTCAGTCTGGCAGATCCACGTAATGAGTGACGCTTATTTTTAGACTTTAAGCGGCGTTATTTCAGGTAACATCAGACGAGGCGACAAATATTCCCTTGATTAAAGCAGCCGATAATCCCAGAACCTCACCGGAAACACACAAACACCTTCAACGCCGACCGGAGGAATGAGTTTGGAATGACTGGGAAAGAGTCTTTCAGGAACATGGACGCGCTTCCAGAAGATTCCAGAACAATATTGATTGTGTAAATCAATGTAAATAAAGCGATGCTGAGACCGTCACTGAGCTCCTGAAGGAAGCGCAGCGTGAGCTTCATCGCGTGTCAATCACAGGTCAGGAGCTGGGAGACGCACGGCATCATGGGATACATCGTCAGCCTTGTCAATCGGGTCTGATCAGGACAACAGGGTCAATACAACTAACCAGATAACGATGGATAGCAACATTACCAGACCGATTGGTTTTAAAAGGGAGGAGAAACACTTCCTGTATCAGTGGTTGTCGAGGTCAAAGGTCATGTGTCCGGTCAAACTCTACAGTATTGTATCATGGACAGTTTGTGTGACGCCCTAAACTACACAAAGATAACAGAATTAAAACATTGAGCACAAGACAGAGGTTTGTGTGATGGTTTATACTGTCACAAAATGAAACAGATATTATATTAAGATATTATAAATCCTGATTTTCTGTAAAGCTGCTTTGAAACAGTGTGTATTTGTGAAAGGTGTAAATCCTGAGCGTAAACACACAGACTGCTGTGTTTCTAGTAGGTGTAGTATGTGTACTATTCACTCATCTGATCTCCTGACGCGGTCATGTGACCCGCCGATACATCACATGCTAGTGAGGTAATAGTGAGTCTTCATGGCGTCTTCACACGTCCTCGGCTAACACGGGTAATAATAGACGCCGCAGCGCTCAGAAGTCACGTTCTGAGTTATAGCACAAAGGTCGACAGTTTAATTGGAAGTGCAAATTGCGTCCGCACGCGTGTCTCCCAGCAGTGCCGTGACTGAACGCCTTTCACAGGGGCTGCAATTAGAAGGTGCAGTAATAGTTCTCTGTTCTGCGCTATTTTTAGCCGTCAGCACGTCGTCCAGGAACCCTGATGCTTCAGCTGACTGTTCTACAGAGACGCTCGCAGGAACACGGCATGATGGGAGATCTCGGGCTTGCGGGGGGGTGGGGGGTAATCTCTGTTCACGCCGCAATAATCGCTTCAGGACGCGCACCTTCATCTCCATCCAGCGCGGGTGTCATTAATGGTGAAAGTGTTGACCGTGTTCAGTGAGCACATGTGATCATACAAGCTCTCCATTCCATCCAATAGTGATTCATTTGGAAATATGTTAATTTTTTCAAGAAAATGTAGAACTAATGCTGTAAAGTATACGGGGAACCCGGTCAGAGCATTACTGTAATAATACATGTTTACTGCTGCTTATACACATTAAATATTGAAGAACAGGTTGAGTAAAAATGTAATGAATATGTAATCTAGTGCGTATATGTATCAGAACGCTCCTCTCTGGAGTTATTTTTCTATCTGAATATCGAGTTTATGGTCATTGAATGTCTTAAATGTGGCGTTACGTGACATTATTGTTCTCCAGCTGTTTTATTGACGTCTTTCGGCGGTTGAAACACTGATTGATGGATCACATGACACATGATTCATTTCAGTAAGTTGTTCTGAATCTTCTGATGTTTATTTGCTGCTGTAACTAGTAGTAAAGAGGAAGAGATGATCGCTTCATGATCTGTCACACATTAAAGACACAAAAACACATTTATTGACTGAATTTAGTGATAAAACTGACAGAATTTGAAAGCTGAGACTTTGTTTCATATCAAAGATTATTGTGATTATTGGATGGCAGGAGCTACACATAATGTTTAGTGAAGTTTTGTTCACACATCGACGGAAAACAGCATCTAAAAGATCAATCTTGGGATTTAAGAATCAATATCAGTTTATCAAAAATCAATATTTTCAGCCCAGCCCTAATACGTGAACGCAGATGCTTCTAGCTAAAAATAAAAATTCTATACTTTTTAACCACAAATGCTCATCTTGCACTGCTCTGCGTGTGACGTAGGCGGAAGTACCGATCCAGTGTTTACAAAGCGAACATACAAAGACTAAGTCAAACGCCCTTTACAAAAAAAAAGGTAGAACATCGATGTCGGACAATTTTGAAGTTGGAGGAGAAAATGAGATGGAGTTTTTCACCCTACCGCGGTACTTCCACCTACGTCACGCGTGACCTTTCCAATGTGATTACGTAATGCGTGGAGCATCACAGAGCAGTGCAAGACGAGCATTTGTGGTTAAAAAGTATATAAATTTTTATTTTTTTTAGAAAATGACAGATGGTTTCTCTAGATAAGACCCTTATTCCTCGTCTGGGATCAGTGAAGTCCACTATATGGAGAAAAATCCTGGAATGTTTTCCTCAAAAACCTTTATTTCTTTTCGATTGAAGAAAGAAAGACATAAACATCTTGGATGGTGGTGAGTAAATTATCAGGAAATTTGAATTCTGAAGTGAACTAATCCTTTAACACGGTGTAGTTTGGGCAGTTTAAGGTGATTAGGAACATTCTTGAATTAGTTGAACAGGGCTGGGTGGTATGACAATATATATTTTATATATATAAAATGTCTATCGTTGGAAATTTTGATATATTGTGTATATTGCGGTATGTAAATATACAGCACTACTGACACTTCAGAGTGATGAAACGCATGAATGAGAATATAAAGAGTGAGATGTGATCGACGCGTAAGACACAATAAGCAGCGAGAAAGAACTGACTGACACACAGCGTAAGAGCGCACAGAAAGCTGCATCTGTCAGCATGTGATCGCAATCATGTCAAAATGCCCATCGTGTGGAGTGTTCATGTAAACACAGCCGGTTCTGTCTCCAGTGAAAGTAAACAGTTGGGTGTAAACCGGATGTGTGTCAGTATACTGGATCCGTGCGTTTGCTCTTAAAGTGACAGCAGCCTCATAAACCTGCTGCTCTGTGTCATTAATGTGAATCAAACAAGAGAAAATAAATGACTTTTTTTAGCTTTAATATGAATACATTTATATTTAATTCATACAGTGAAGACTATGCAATATTTTATTTTTACATTTAATTATTAAATTTCTGTACTAATTCTAACTACATAAAAAAAATTTTTTTGTTATTTTGTATTTGTCTTATTGTTTGTAATTTGCTTCTTTTTTCTTATTTTTAATAACAGAAATGATATAAAATAACTATATTGTGACATAAAATAAGTTTTGGTCATATCCACCCCTGGTTCAACCACAACACTACCGGCTAAACCAACATACTACAACAAAACTGTTTTCATGGAAACTCAAAGTTAATAAACCACATGAAGATGAAAGAATTGAGCACAAACTCACGCTCTGTGCAGAAAGTGATTTAAGGTGCGAGCGACATCTCGGTTCCTGTGAAAACAAACACACAGAGAGACGAATGAAACCAAAATAAAAGCACCCAAATGTGTGACCGGAGATGAGCGACGGCAGAGACGAACCAAAGAAAACACACGACTGACAGCCAGTGAACGCGGCGCTTTAACAACAACAGCCAGAAGCCTGTGACTCATTGTGTTTGCATCTGCCTAATTAAAAAATAATAGTGCATCTTTCCTACAGCACACACGAGAACAACAACAACACAGGGCTTTTCACAGGGAAAGATGGAAAAAAATTACTTTTTTTGAAAATAATTTTCACACGTCTGTTCAAATGACAAAACAGGAGCATCTGCCACTGACTGCAGTTTATGACAATAAAATCCTACGTTGATATCGGTTCATTAAAATGACCATCAATTTAAAAACGCAGCCCTGATCAAACTCTCCTGGAGCGACTCGAGTTCTTCAGGATCACGGAGAGTTTGATCATGGGCAGATAGGGATATCTGTGGATGATGATTATTTTCACTGATAACAGACATGAGGAATATTCTAGTAAACGGTTTAGTGCTTTTAAAAAGCTGCTGTAGAAAACAACTGGAAAGAACCTCGATCTGCTCAGTCAAACCCTGCGCTGACAGAGACGAACACGCCAACACATGCGTTTCATTTCAGGACATACATCACACTTTAAAGAAAGAAGAAAGAGTGAATCAATGAACTATCAGTGACTCAAATCACACAATAACAACAACAAAACATGATCCTGCGACATAAACAGAGTTCAGACCGCATCAGAAGACTGTCTGAATAACCCTAAACCTGTCTGAATGAGACCGTACTAACCTGAACCCAAATCAGGAGCGTCCCGAACACCTCGGACACATCCACAGCTGAAACTCACCAGCCAAAGATCTGACCATCTAACTGTTCCCTGCCTTCAACCACCTCCAGAAACACGCAGCGTCCCACAGAAGAACACGGCTCTGCAGACACACAATCCTGCTGATGACTGAATAAACATGTGTTCACGTGAACAGGTGGCACAGAGAGCAGGTGTGACGTGTTCACGTGTCAGAACAGATGCTCCGATCAACCGTGATAAAACACACGAGCTCTGGATCTCAATCTGACAGCTTTACATGCTACAAAACA